>JAIUZE010005788.1:0-19173 GCA_022085475.1 Heliosperma pusillum
TTGTCAATATTTGTAGATAGGAAACACACACTAATAATACGACTGTACTGCAACACAAAAACTCTATCACAAAGATCTATTAAAGGAAATGATCATTTTTCTGTCATCATCTCCCTTATTATTTTTTAATTTGTGAATTTATGAACTATTTCTTGAATTTGTGAATGTCATTTCCTGAATGTCGTTTATTATTTTCACCAATTCAATGTCGTTTATTATTAGCAAATTTGTTAATGTCATTTCCTGAATGTCACTCAATTCTAATTTTGCTTTATCGATTGAATAGCTTTGAATTGAATTAGTTTAATTACTTCTAAACTTAAGTCAAAAAACAAATTAACGTATCAACATTAATATTATTAAATAATAAGTTCAAACGGCGCCACACACAAATGGCGCCAAAACAACAACAAACAACTACAACCAAACAACTACAACCAAACAACAACAACCAAACAACCAAACAACTACAACCAAACAACAACAACAAACTAAATTGAGTCCGGGTAAATCTCCCGGATAGCTGCCACCGCTAGAGCATATGCATCAATCGGGTCAGCCTCGGCCAGAGCCACCCCTTCCCACTGCTCTACCTGGGTCACTTCAACGAGGTCGACCCCATTTGGCCAACGGTAACGGTCATGTTCGGAAGCCACCCATAGATATGGCCCAGGCTGGTGGTCCGTGCTCTCAATAAAATCTTTTCGCCCATGCCCGGCCTTGTCAAACATTCTTGCCAGTTTGAATGCGGAGGCACGATGAGCATCCGACATCCCAAACTCGAAAACGAGTTCCCCTGTAAAGTGCCTGCGATGATAATTTGGCCACATCTTCCTGATTAAATAGCCATTTCGAATAAGCGTATCACGGAGATTTTTGTAACTTTTACACACAACGTAGCCACCCTCAATATGACAAGGCATTTCTTTCATGATGCAAGCATATGGTTTAGTAAAAGTTCCAGACATTTTGTATGGTTGATGTTAGTATTGAGGCTGGGAACTTTTGTATGGTTTAGCAAATATGATATTGATTAGAGTTGGGAATTTTGTATGTGGTTGATAACCTGCTTGTATTGAGGCTGTATTTATAGAGAGTTATTTATTGGAGTTATTTATTCACATGCATGCATTGGTTCACATGAAGGCATTGCTTCACATGCATTTACAAATCCCAAAACGACTATACATTCACATGCATGCAGTACGTTATTGATTGAGTAAATGTGTGAATATGCAGTACGTTACATTTCCTATGTAGTCAATGCACTTACTGCAATATGCAGTAACTGTCCACAACGGTTATAAACAAAGGCCCGTTGTGGTTAGTAATAACAACGGGTATTTAACCAATAACCGTTGTTATTTCTCTATCACAACGGCTATGATGAACCGATGTCATTACTCTATCACAACGGTTGTGGTCACGAAAACCGTTGTGGAAAGTAATAACAACGGGTTTTTAACCAATAACCGTTGTTATTGCTCAATATTATTATTTTTAATTAAAAGATATTGCAGTCCAAACCCGTGAATAAACAACAGCAGAACCAGCATTGATTAAAGCATTCATTGAACATCATCAATGGCAGCATAACCCCTCTATAAATACAGCCTCAAAACCCCTCCTTTAAATATTACATAACCCTAATTAATTACTCCAAAAATTAACATCATCAATGGCAGCAGTTAACCTTCCCAACGATGAGACGATCCTTACAAAATTGATTGCAGATGAGGAGGAGGCTCTTGCCGTAGTTCCCACTGATCATCACCCATTGATTAAAGGATCCATTGAACATCGAAGGGATTATTGGATTAAGAGGCTTGAAGCAGTCCGACTTGTCAACCAAGCGTCGTCATCATCATCGTCCTCTGGCTACCCACGTCGGCCTGATACTCGCAGGTTGGATGCTGCAAGAGATATGTTGAGCTGTACCCGTCCTACCTTATCTCCACATGCAAGACGTGTACTTGCAGGCATTGAATCTGTTATTGCAAAATACGAGGTTAATGATCCGGAAGTCATCAGTATCATCAATATTGTTCCGGATTGTTGGTGGCAGTGTGAGAAAAGCTTTTTACTCTTAACCGGAATTGTTCCGGATTATTTAACATATTTATTTATTTGATGTCGGATGAATGTAATGTACTTTAATATAAAATCTAGGTTATTCCTAATGAAATCAATGAGAAAGAATGTTGTTTAAAGTGTTTGAATTGATGTTCAATATTTTGATGTTTGATCAATATATAGCGATCATGTACTATATATATATATATATATATATATATATATATATATATATATATATATATATAAGGGTTTAGGGTTTAGGGTTTAGGGTTTAGGGTTTAGGGTTTAGAGTTTAGGGTTTAGGGTTTAGGGTTATTTTGAAGTAACACACGTATACTAATAATGATACTTAATAATTAAAAGTGATCCGACCCGAAAATGATACTTAATAATCATCACGCGGATAATAAATAAAGTTTCTATTGAATTAAATTAAATAACCCGATACTAGCTAATTAATTTTGGGTCGGACAGTTTCAGGTTTGTGATGCAAAAACGGTCCGACTCGATATATAACCTCATCCGCTAGCGCTTGACCTGGAAAATGATCGACGACAATTAACATTCCCGAATAAACAGACACGAAAGCCGAAAGGACCCGGCCCTCGCTCGCTCAGCTCCCTGACCCAAACTAACCCGGTAAAGTTACATACCCTACGAATCTAACCAGATCGGAATATGGCCTAGTAACCATTTATTTGTTGATAAAACGTATGTACGTAATAAGTATAATAAGTGATAAATAATGTGAGGTGTGGTGATAAGTAATAATTAGTGATAAATGTATGTGGGGTATTTTTGATGGCCGTCAATATATGAAAATAACCATTTGTTGATAAAAACGTAATTAAGCGAGACGATAAATAACAAAAACCGTAAAGATAATTAATTAATGGAAAATAGCTGTGGATTATTGTAAGGGGCCGGTTTCTTCAATTTTATGTGGTTATTAGTAATTTGATTATAAAGATCAGACTAAATAGGTGGTAAGTTGTAAACTTTTAATTTGAAGCCAATAATATATTATATATAGGTGGTAAAAAAGCAATAAACCGTCCTTTTTAATTAATTTGAGCATATATATATATGCATCAATATATATATCCGTCTCTTTTAGCGTACTTGAACGAAGTCGATCGACCCCATTATTTAATTCGGGAAACATTGACGTGTATATATAATACTTGCATGTGCATTGATGAATCTGTTATTATTGCAAAGTAGTACGAGGTTAATGATCCGGAAGTCATCATTATTATATATATATCATCAATATTATCATCAATATTATTGCAAAGTAGTACGAGGTTAATGACACGTGCCCCCGACCCAAAAGCGATCGACCCGAAGTAGCTACTAGCTCTAGATAGTGGATTGCCCGATCCGTAACTGGCCACCCGATCAGTTTCAGGTTAGCTAGTGATGCATGATTATAATAACCAGGTCCTTAATTAAAAAGAAAATGACCTGATTCGAGAATCACTAGACTCGATATATATATACCACATCCGCTTGACCCGGAAATTATCGACGACCCGCCCAATTATAATCATTCCCGAAACAGACACGAAAGCCGAAAGGACCCTCGCTCCGACCCGAACCAAACTAATAATAATAACTAACCCGATCGATAAAGTTATTAATTACAAACCCGCCGAATCTAACCCGATTGGAATTGATTCCCAGGCCAAACCCGATCCGAGCTAATAATTAAACTTAACTTACGCCTATAATATAAAATTTAGAGCAAAGTAAAATAAATTAAATTAAATTTAGAGCAAAGTTAAATAAATTAATTTAGAGCAAAGTTAATGAGTTTATTTCGTGCCTCAAATTTTAATAACGCGCGCGCGTATCTGAAAAATTAAAAAAAATATACATAATCTATAAAAACGGTGTTTTAGAAATTCACCGTTGTTATTACTTTCAAAAACGGTTTATAATAAATAAACCGTTGTCTTAGTGTTATTACTTTCTACAACGGGTGTTATTTAACCGTTGTTATTACTCTATAACAACGGTGGTTTGTAGGATAACCGTTGTCAATAGTTTCTCTTAATAAACCCTTAGTTTCTCTTAATAAAAAATAATTTACAATCCTATAGAGTAAATTAAACACACGTACAGTATCATCATCATCCTCCTCGTTTACAATCATCCTCGTTTACAACACAAATCTTTTTGTTTATTATCATCATCATCCTCCTCGTACTCGTGATCATCATCCTGCTCGTTCTCTTTATCATCACCTTGTTCTCATTTTCTTTATCAGGTAATTTTTGTGTTTCGTCTTTAGGGTTTTAAGATTGAAGTTCATCTTTTTGTTTTCATTTTCTATTTATCGTTCTCTTTATCATTCCTTTCTAAGTTTTCAGAGTTTTAGAATCTCTACATGACTCTTTATTTGTTCAGTTACTATTTCATTCATTTTAAGGTCTTAGGGTTTTAGAATCGTTGTATGCATGACTCTGTTCCGTTACTATTTCATTTCTTTTGAAGGTCTTAGTGTCTTAGGATTATCATGGGTGAAAAACGGAAAAGAGTACAAAACAATGATAAGGGGGATAAGCTTGGTGAGAGGGGTGCTTCGAAGTGCTCTGCAGCCCTTGCAGCTATAGCGGCAAAAACGCCGATGGAAATAAAATGGAGTGTGAAAGGTGTTCCTACTGGTCCAAATGCTAGCCATTTATCCACTTGGATTGGAGTTACAACCAAACAGTTTGCGCCTATTGATTTAGATGATTTCAGGATTATAAATCCTGCATTGCAGAAGTTACTCTTGAACCGTATAAAGGTATGATAATATCTTTAGCTAAACACCATTTTATTTTGCAGAAGTTACTATTACATAAGGCAGGAAGCCGTATAAAGGTTCGTATAAATTGATGATGTTAGACAGCCACTTATTAGTATATATGATGATGATGCAGGAATCTTTCGATATTCCCGACTGCCATGATAAGTATCTATTACGTAAGGCAACGGCAGTCTTAAGGCAGAGGAGGTGTGACCTTGCCAAATTACACTTGTATGTCGACAAGGAGACGGGGCAGATGCATAAGAGCCCACCGACAAAGTACCCCAACATCACTCAGCAACAATGGGATAATTATAAGGCGAAACGAGCTACTGAAAAGTTTCAGGTTAAGTATGCATGTCATATGTTTACATTTTTGTAAAACTCTACTTAAGGTTACATTTTTCTAAAAGTTTCAGGTTACATTTTTCTAAAACTCTACTTGTATCTATAATTTTCTAATTGTCTCATCTCCTTGCGATTTTATATGATTTGAAGAGCGTTAGCGCCAGAAATCGTGCTAACATCTCACAGAAGCGGGGGGTATATTATGGTTCTCGAGGCGGTTACAGATTGATAGAAGAAAATCTCGTAAGTAGCATCTATATATTAGATTTTTTTAATCATACTTGGACTTGATATACATGTATACATATATTATTTTTGATTTAATGTGTAGGTGTCAAAGGGTGTGACTGACTTGAATAGGCACGTAACTTATAAAGAAGGGCACACGCCTAAAGGATCTCGAACATGTAACGAATATGATCAGGAAGTCTTGGCCAACATAGTAAGTATTATTTTATTAAGACGGGTTTTTAATAACTTTATTGTTCAATTCTTGTATGTGCACTGAAACTATTCAGAAAAGACAACTAAACAATGACAAACTGAGCTAAGATTAAGACTCTTGCAAGTACTCTGTTTCTGATTGAATTGATTGTTAAAGAACAAGGATAGGACCTTAACCAAAGCACAAAGCCAATGGTTGAGGGTTGAACCTTGATCCCAGCACACAGCTAAGGACCCAAGCTCACTTCCAAGAACACAGCAAAGGAAGTTGTCTCAAGCACACAGCCAAGAGATGCAACAAAAACAAGGTTTCAGTTTTATATTTTACTTCAAATCTGTCTTTCATTCATAAGGAAAAGGCCTTATATAGGCAAGGACATTACATCCTATTCGTTCATTACATCCTAGGGCCACAATGGGTTTGCAAAAGAAACAGAAATAACAGCTACATTGTTCAGCATAAAGCAATAAAGTAGAAAAGTATTTCTAATAGGACAATCTGCCTTAATTGGTTTGTTGGGGTTGAAACTAGTGGAGGGGTGGACTTCTGAGCTTGATTCTTGAGCTCAACTGAAGTGGGATGGATGCCAAAGGTCCTTCTAAAAGGCCCTCGAGTTTGTTTGATCATAAAAGGAAAGTTTGATAGTGACATGTTAACTACTGCAAAAAGGCTGAAATCTGGACAGTCTGAAGTTGTCCCTAAGCTAACTCTTTGTGTGTTTGTTTCTTGGGAGGGAAGTCCTGGGGAAAGTTGTAGAGGACCTTCCCAAGACATAGGTTTGAGGTTTTGTTAGGCTTGTTTGATTGTGTGGGGCCCCATGGACCTTGTTTAGAAAGGCTGTGATAGGCTGTTTTTGGCTGGGGGCTGTTTTTGTTGTGTTGGGTTTGTTGGGCTATTGGCTGAGCTTTGTTGTGGCTTAATCTTGGGAAGTGGATGGCTAGGCTTTGTTTTGGTTGTGGTGGTGTTGTCTTAGTAGGCTTGAAGTGGCTGTGGCTTGGACTGAATAGAACATTGTCATAGCTGGTCATGGTGTTGTCTGAATGGATGTTGTTGTTTTGATGTTGAGTCTTGTCTTGAGTTTGTGTCTTGTCTTGAGCTTGTGTCATGGCTCGTGTCTTGGCTTGGTCACATAATCCTGTTGCAACCTCCCTTTCTTGAAAAGGATTTGCCCTCAAATCTTCCTCACCTTCATCATCTGATTCACCATGGTAGGGACTCAGGTCTCCAACATTGAAAGTACCATGTACACCATAGCTTCCTGGTAGATCCACCTTGTAAGCATTGGTGCCTATCTTCTCCAATATCTCAAATGGTCCATCAGCTCTTGGCATGAGCTTGTTTCTCCTCGTGTCTGGAAATCTCTCTTTTCTTAAATGCAACCATACAAGATCCCCTGCCTTGAACTCCCTTGCTTTCTTAGGCCCTTTGGACCTAGCTTTGTACAACTCATTGGACCTTTCAATCTGCTTCTTGACTTGCTCATGAATCTGTATCATTTGCTCAACTCTTTTCTTTGCATCATAGCTTGCCTTTTTTCCTTTGACTGGTGCTAGGTCTGTAGGCATGAGAGGATTAGTGCCATAAACTGTTTCAAAAGGACTTTTACCTGTGCTGCTGGAGGGAGCTCTGTTGAAGGCAAATTCAGCTTGTGCTAGCTTGAGGTCCCAATCTTTTAATGACTTAGAAACAATGTTCCTTAAGATCTTCCCTAGTGTTCTATTAGTGACTTCTGTCTGCCCATCAGTTTGGGGATGGTGAGAAGTACTAAACAATAACCTGGTCTTCAACAGCTTCCACAAGGTTCTCCAGAAATGGCTCATGAACTTTGTGTCTCTATCTGAGACAATACTTCTAGGGACCCCATGTAACTTGACAACCTCCCTAAAGTATAGTTCAGCCACCCCTAATGCATCCTCAGTCTTCTTACAAGCAATGAAATGTGCCATCTTGCTGAATCTATCTACAACCACCATGATTGAATCTTTTCCCCTTTGAGTTCTAGGTAAGGCTACACTAAAGTCCATACTGAGGTCTTCCCATGGCTTGTTGGGTACTGGAAGTGGTGTGTAAGGGCCTGCTTGAAAGTGTGCCTTGGCTAGTTGACAAGATCTGCATCTCTTGAGGGCATCTTGCACATCACTGAGCATCTTAGGCCAATAGAACTGATCTTGTAAGATGTCATAGGTCTTCTGTACCCCAAAGTGACCAGCAAGGCCATTGGAGTGAACCTCTTTGACCAGTAGTCCCCTATAAGTTCCCTTAGGCACACACAGTTTGTTTCCATAGAATAAGTATCCTTCTTGAGCTGTGTACTTGCTCCCTTTCTTGACTTGCCCTTCTTGGTGTACCTCCCATTCATGCTTGAAGTCTGGGTCCTCTTGATAGAGCTCTTTCATAAATTCAAACCCCACCACCCTTTGCTCCATGAAGGTCAACATTACAGACCTTCTAGACAATGCATCAGCTACAACATTGTTCTTACCTTCTATGTACTTGCTGGAGAATGAGAAGGATTGCAAGAACTCTACCCATTTGGCATGCCTGGGGTTGAGTTTGTGTTGTCCATTAATGTATTTGAGAGCCTCATGATCAGAATGAAGCACAAAAGGCTTAGGCTTCAAGTAGTGTCCCCAATGATTCAATGCCCTCACAATGGCATAGAATTCCTTGTCATATGTGGAATAGTTAAGCTTGGCCCCATTTAGCTTCTCACTAAAGTATGCCCCAGGTTTCTTTTCTTGAGTAAGCACAGCTCCTATGCCAAGACCACTGGCATCACACTCTACCTCAAAGAGTTTGTTAAAGTCTGGTAGAACCAATATTGGAGACTTGCACAATAGCTCTTTGATCAGATTGAAGGACCTTTCAGCCTTCTCATTCCACTTGAACTCTCCCTTCTTCATGCACTCAGTAATGGGGGCCATTATTGAACTAAACCCTTGTATGAATCTCCTATAGAAAGATGCCAACCCATGGAAACTTCTTACATCAGTAACAGTTTGGGGAATGGGCCATTCCTTGATTGCTTGCACTTTCTCAGGATCAACTGCTACCCCTTTCTTAGAGATGATGAACCCAAGGAAGTAAACCTCAGGCTGCATGAAGGTGCACTTCTCTAGCTTGCCATACAACTTGTTTTCTCTTAGGACCTCAAACAACAACTTCAGATGTTGCAAATGTTCTCCCTTAGTTGAACTGTAAATAAGAATATCATCAAAGTAAACCACTACACACTTGCCTAAGTAAGGCCTTAGGACCTCTGTCAGCAACCTCATGAAGGTGCTAGGGGCATTAGACAACCCAAAAGGCATCACCAGCCATTCATAGAGCCCATGTTTAGTCTTGAAAGCTGTCTTCCATTCATCCCCTGCTCTTATCCTCACTTGGTGGTAGCCCTGCCTTAGATCAATCTTAGTGAACACTTGAGCCCCACTTAGCTCATCCAGAATATCATTAAGTCTAGGTATGGGAAACCTATACTTGATGGTAATGTTGTTGATGGCCCTACTATCAATACACATACGCCAAGTCCCATCCTTCTTTGGCACAAGCAAGGCTGGTACAGCACAAGGACTGAGGGACTCTCTGACATAGCCCTTTGTTGAGTAGTTCACCTACTTGAAGTTGGAGCTCTTGTGTAGCCTTAGGGTCACTCCTGTAGGCTGGCTTGTTGGGTAAGATAGCTCCAGGCACTAGGTCAATGTGGTGCTCTATCCCTCTAAGTGGTGGCAGTCCACTAGGAAGCTCAGTAGGGAAGACATCACCATAACTTTCTAGGATAGATTTGACCTCTTCAGGGATATCAATGATACTCATCCCAGTCTCCTTGACTAGCAATATGTATACAGGTTGTAGCTCACTTAGCTCTTGTGCTATTTCTGATTCACTTATCAACATGACTTCTTTGGAAGCCTCACTCATGGGGTTTGGGTTGATCTTTAAAGCAGGTGGTAAAGGTGCTAGGGTGATCTTCTTCTTCCCATACTTGAAGGTGTAGGTGTTGTCTCTCCCATGGTGTATGGCATCCCTATCAAACTCCCATGGTCTCCCAAGCAGAAGGTGACATGCATCCATAGGTAGAACATCACAAAGACTCTCATCCACATACCCTTTACCAATTGAGAAAGGTATAACACATTGTTTATCCACCTTGATTTCAGCCCCTTTGTTTAGCCATCTGAGTTTGTAAGGTAGGGGGTGGTCTTTGGTGGGTAGAGCTAGCTTGTCTATCAGTGTTTTGGAGGCCACATTAGTGCAGCTTCCCCCATCAATAATGAGGTTACATACTCTACCCTTGATGGTACATCTGGTCCTAAAGATCTGGTGTCTTTGGTCCTCTTCCAAAGGTTGTGGTTGAGTATGCATTACCCTCCATGTTACCAAACTTAACCCTGCATCAGGCTCTATCAACTCCTCACTAGCCTCTACCTCAGGCTCTTCCATCTCTTCATCACAGACCAACACTTCATCATCTCCCCAATGGATTACTTCTAGGGTACTCAGAGCCCTTTTAGATGGACATTCTCTAGCAAAATGTCCATACCCTTGACATTGAAAACACTTTTTGAGAGGGGTAGTCTTCCTTTGGCCTGCCTCAACAGCCTTGCCTTTATCAAGGTTGAAAGGAGTCTTAACAGGAACCACAGGTTCTCCTATCTTAACTCCTACAAAAGGTTTGAAGGTGGGGGTTCTGGAAGGTGTCTTAGAAGCACTGGCCTTTCCTTTTCCCAATTTTTCTACCCTTAAAGACAAGTTGACAGCTTCCTCAAAGGAGTATATGTTTTGTAGCCTGACTTTGCTAGCTATCCTTTCATCCAACCCCTCTAAGAACCTTGCTATCTTTTGTTCAGATTTCTCAACAACCTCACATTGCAAAGTGAGTTGTTCAAAGTCTCTTAGGTAAGACTCTAAAGGTCTTTGGTCTTGCTTTAGGTGAGTAAGCTTAATGAACATGTCTTGAGTGTAGTCCCTAGAGACAAACTTAGCTCTCATTTTCTTTTTCAGTTTGAGCCATGACTTTACAGGTTCTTTCCCTTCCCTAACCCTCAAGGTTTTCATGTTTTCATACCACAGTGAGGCATAGCCTTTTAGTTTCATGATAGCAACCTTAAAAGCCTTTCTATCAGTGTATCCTTTAAACTCAAAGACTCTTTCTACAGACCTTAGCCAATCTAAGAAATCATCAGGGTTCAAGCTACCTAGAAAGTCAGGAATCTCTACCTTGATATCTTTGTCTTGGTGTCTGAGAAGACTGTGATCTGAGCCATCTGAATCTGACATTTCAAACTGATCTACAGGTTGTCTCCTCCTTCCTCCACCTTGTGGGAAAGGTGCTCCTCTTCCTCGACCTCTTGCCTCCCCTTGTATCATTGTTCTGTTGGCCCTCAAGGAGTTCATTGACAGATCTAGAGACCTCCATTACAGTTCTGACAAGATCTTGAACTGTGTTTTCAATACCTGTGATTCTCTCTTCACTCATGGTTGTATTTTGTGTTTTTAATGTAGTTAGGTAGATGAACTCACAAACCAAAGCTCTGATAACCAATTTGCACTGAAACTATTCAGAAAAGACAAATAAACAATGACAAACTGAGCTAAGATTAAGACTCTTGCAAGTACTCTGTTTCTGATTGAATTGATTGTTAAAGAACAAGGATAGGACCTTAACCAAAGCACAAAGCCAATGGTTGAGGGTTGAACCTTGATCCCAGCACACAGCTAAGGACCCAAGCTCACTTCCAAGCACACAGCAAAGGCAGTTGTCTCAAGCACACAGCCAAGAGATGCAACAGAAACAAGGTTTCAGTTTTATATTTTACTTCAAATCTGTCTTTCATTCATAAGGAAAAGGCCTTATATAGGCAAGGACATTACATCCTAGTCGTTCATTACATCCTAGGGCCACAATGGGTTTGCAAAAGAAACAGAAATAACAGCTACATGTTCAGCATAAAGCAATAAAGTAGAAAAGTAGTTCTAATAGGACAATCTGCCTTAATTGGTTTGTTGGGGTTGAAACTGGTGGAGGGGTGGACTTCTGAGCTTGATTCTTGAGCTCAACTGAAGTGGGATGGATGCCAAAGGTCCTTCTAAAAGGCCCTCGAGTTTGTTTGATCATAAAAGGAAAGTTTGATAGTGACATGTAAACTACTGCAAAAAGGCTGAAATCTGGACAGTCTGAAGTTGTCCCTAAGCTAACTCTTTGTGTGTTTGTTTCTGGGGAGGGAAGTCCTGGGGAAATTTGTAGAGGACCTTCCCAAGACATAGGTTTGAGGGTTGGTTAGGCTTGTTTGATTGTGTGGGGCCCCATGGACCTTGTTTAGAAAGGCAGTGATAGGCTGTTTTTGGCTGGGGGCTGTTTTTGTTGTGTTGGGTTGGTTGGGCTGTTGGCTGAGCTTTGTTGTGGCCTAGTCTTGGGAAGTGGATGGCTAGGCTTTGTTCTGGTTGTGGTGGTGTTGTCTTAGCAGGCTTGAAGTGGTTGAGGCTTGGACTGAATAGAACATTGTCATAGCTGGTCATGGTGTTGTCTGAATGTAGGTTGTTGTTTTGATGTTGAGTCTTGTCTTGAGTTTGTGTCTTGTCTTGAGCTCGTGTCATGGCTCATGTCTTGGCTTGGTCACATACTCCCGTTGCAACGTCTGACTATCTATTTATTTTAGTAACAAAAATAAAATTAAGTTTATTTAATATATTATAGGAGAATGTTCTGAAGGAGGTTGCGGAAGGGAAATTCACTCTGAGTGGTCGTGACGACGTTCTTGCTAGAGCGATCGGCCGTCCCGAGCATCCAGGTCGATTGAGGGGCGTCCCATTACATGTCGGAGTCACGAAATATTATGGGACAACTAGCTCGAACAAGAAGAAGAAAAATAAGGGAAAGGCTGACATGGTACGTATACCATTTGTTATTGTCATTTAAAATTCACATGTTATTGTTTTAACAAATTGCTGATTCTACATTTTGGGCGTGCAGGTTCAGTTATTGGCCTCCGTGATACTGAAGATGAATTCTGGAGGCAAGCCTTCCGAAGAAGAATTGAAGATGATTGAGGATGTCATTAAAAAGGGTGAGGTAGTGCAACAGATTGGTCAAGAGGCAGACACTACTACCTTGCCAATACATGAGGAGACGGCTGAGAAGATGGGTGAGGTACCTACTGCTGCCGAGGTTTTAATACCTCAAGCCGATAAGGTAAATATGACTCTCTTTTTTTTCTGCATTTGTTCTTTTCAGCAGCCATGCCTTTGATTGGTTTATTTTATTAGGTAAATGAGTCTGAAAAGGGGACGCAACTTGAGGAGACGCGTGAGGTACCTAATGCTGCTGAGGTTTTGATACCTCAAGCCGATAAGGTAAATACGACTTAACCATTTTGAACCTCTGCATTTGTTCTTTCCAGCAGCCATGCCTTTGATTGGTTTATTTTATTAGGTAAATGAGTCTGAAAAGGGGACGCAACTTGAGGAGACTGGTGAGGTACCTAATGCTGCTGAGGTTTTGATACCTCAAGCCGATAAGGTAAATACGACTTAACCATTTTGAACCTCTGCATTTGTTCTTTCCAGCAGCCATGCCTTTGATTGGTTAATTAATTTTATAAGGTAAATAACTCTGAAAAGGGGACGCAACTTGAGGAGTTGGCTGAGAAGACGGGTGACAATAATGAGGTATGTAGAATATAAGAAGTTAGTATGAAGATGATATAAGAAGAGGTTTAGATCATAAGAATACTAGAGAGAACATGCTGAGTTTTCAAAAACCCTTGATGTTGCTTATCACGCACAAAGTGACAGTCTATACTCAAGTGTTTGGTTCTCTCATGGAACACGGGGTTGAGAGAAATATAATCAGTATATGCTGTCAGTGCTAAATCACAAAGTGACAGTCTATTTATAGTACCCTTCAAATATTTGATGACATGTAGGCCAGCATTCAAATGAGGTACCCTAGGCTGTCTTAGAAATTGGTTGAGATGCTGTACTGCATATGAAATATCTGGTATGGACATGTTCAAGTATAATAGCCTACCCACCAACAATAAATACTTTTAACTAACTTTACATTATATACTCAATATAGATCATTTATGATATCTATTATATTTTGGTATTTAGTAAATAATGTGTAATCTTCAGGCCAAAAACAAGCGGGTAGTTCTTCTCACCGACCCTTCATCCAAGGATGTGGTTCGTGTTGCCCGGGGTTTCATCATATACCCAAAGCCCAATGACTCAGCGGAAACCATCTTGGTTCATGGCGTACCACTCTTGCCGAATCATGCAAAAGTGGAGATAACGGTAGTCGCAAAGGGCTGTGAAACCCGTAAACTGCCCGTCCCAGTCCGTGACGAACTTCTAATTCTGGCATATGCGGTTAACTGTTTTGTCCAATGGCCTAATATCCACATTTTCCTGCCTCGTGATCTAAAAATTCAACAGAATGTAGCCGGGGTTAGAAAAATACATCTAATTTAACCAGCCTTTTGTCTTTGTTCATCACCTTCATAAATAGTGAAATTTATATGTTATATTTTTGTTTTGTAGGTAACAAAAAACATGGATAAGTCTAACTCGATAGACAATAGTCTTTCTACTACCTCGTCAATACAACAACTTGATGAGGTATTTAATCAACTCTCTTTATATTTTAAGTTCTACTATCGCCTCATCATTGAAAGAGCAACTTAATTTAGTTAGCCACATGTAGGTTGTGACAGGTAGCACAAAAGGAGAACCGCATCATTTCCCCAAGCTGAAAGAGGTCAGGAGTCTATCCCGTACTAAATATGATGGGAACGTTTACATGGAAAAAGTACGAACGATGACGATGCTGGACCTTTATAAGGAGGCTGGGAGACGCATAGCAAGCGAGCAATTAATAATTATTCCGCTCGAGGATGGTATTGTAGGGGTAGAACGTCAAACAATGCTGGATTGGGAAATTCTAGCCATTTGGGCTGGCCTTGACGAGATTGATATCCAACACCTATATGTTTGGATGAAGTAAGTTTCTTAATAAATTAAATCATGCAATATTCTAATATTCTGACTAAGATATAGTGTTTTTAGTATCGGAATTAAAACCGGCATGTAGGTACTTGAACTCGGTTGTGATCCCCGGGACCAATAATCCACTTGCTAAATACGGATTCATGTGCCCAAATATTTTATCTATGCATATCGGGATGATTTCGTATGATGAACGTATAGATTATATTGCTGCGGAATTGGCGAAAAACAATAAGCTCATTCTTGCCCCTTATAATGAAGTCGGGTAATATATAATTAATATTACGATTCCAAATACAATTGCATTTTTATATGTTTGGTTATGATGCATGTTGTGCTTGTTAATAATGATGTGTCTCTCGATCTCTAGGAGCCATTGGGTGCTAGCAGCGATCAATCCGACCACGAAGAAAGTATTTTGGTTGGACTCTTTGCATGGACAACCATCCGAGACCTTTAAGAAGTTGATTATTAAGTAAGTTTATAATACTGATGATTTGGCACATAATATTAAGTTTCATTTATTATTATTAAGTAAGTTTATGTGACTTTCGGCCTCTTTCCTTTTTGAAAGGGCCTTTGAGAAGAAAAGAGCAACCGGCAATCAACCGACAGAATATTCTGATGATGGCCCTACTTTTATTACGATAACAGGGGTACGTACGCGCAAATACAATACCTTAATAATTAAGTGCATTAAACTAATAATTACCCATATACATCTGTCTTTTTTAATTACGCATTAAACTAATTGGTAATTGCCTTCTCGTCTCTTCGTTTATTATGTAATAATAGGTCCCTAAACAGCCGGATAGCATCCAATGTGGATACTACGTTTGTCGTTTCATGTTGGAGATTATTAGGCGAAGATATATCAACATTCCAGAAAGAGTTAGTAGTTTAATGTAGCTATTATTTACTTTTTTTTCATTAGAGCTGATATCTTTTCTGCTATATATATATGATCGATGTTGCTAATTATGTATGCCTGATGCGGTGGAAATGTTGTGAAGTAGGGATGTCGATCTCAGGGACGGTTGGTGTTCAAAATTGATCTAAAAGTCTACTTAAAGTCTCTTGCAAGTCACAAAGTGATTTGGGTTTGGGTTTGTTGGCTACTCTAATCAACAACAATTAAAAACAATTACAAACAACAAAAGGAGTCTAAAGCTATAAAGGTTGGATTTTTATCAAATAAGAGGGAAGACTAGGGTGAGTGGGTTCATATGGGTAGTAAAGTCGAGTGCAAGGGTCGGGTCTAATAGTCGAAATATCATCTAGTCTAGGAAAGTGAATCGAGGCTTCCGTTCTTACGCTTCCTCCTCAAACCGACTCTAACTAGCTATCGCGTCACTAGATACGGCTTGCCAAAACTAGCGGTTCTACGAAAGACCACGACTTTCGATCTTATGGCATTCGAAACAAATGAAAGATTCATGCAAACTCAAGTAAGCATTTCATCAAACATGTTATAAGCATAGCATGGAGACTAGACAATAATCAACTATTAACCCCAACAATAACACATTAACCCATACAAGGACCCATAATCCCCCACATTACCCTAGCAAGATTACTACTCACTCATACTTGAGGGAAATTCGATATTTACTAAAGATTGTAAGAGGAAATCAACAACAACATTAAACATTTCTAATTAACAATAAGTAGATAACAATAATCGAAATGAAAACTTAATTAAAAACAAGATTAAGTAGAGAAATTATACCAACTTGGAGAAAGATTAGAACTTTGATATAAATACCAAGATTTCGTCACAAATCCTTGAATATAACCCAAGTTCATACACTAAACCAAGTTGAAATCACTAATTAACCGACTAATTTGCTTAATTAAGGAAGATTAATACAAGATTAAAACTAATTCTATTGAAGTTTCAGATCTAGGGTTTCGTGCCCTTTAATTACATAAGAGGGTCTATATATAGGTTTACAAAATGAAGGGAAGATGGGCTTTGAGAAGCTTCATGGACTGGCACATTCACGACCGTGAAATGGGTTTCACGGTCGTGAAACAAGTCTCACGACCGTGAAACTCCATTTCACGGTCGTGAGGAAGTTGGCAGAACATGGCTTAACTTTCACGATCAAGTCACGACCGTGAAGTTCATTTCACGACCGTGACAGAGGTTTCACGACCGTGAGATGAGTTTCACGGCCGTGAAACCAAATCCACGAAAATCAAACATCTTGGGCATGCATCTCACGACCGTGAGATGGCACTTCACGACCGTGAGATGGTCATTCTCCTTCTTCCTTCGCTTGACTTTGTTGTTTCCTTCTCGGTTTCGCTTGCCTTGACTCGGGAGGGCTTTGGCGCGTCGAGTAGGGCCCCCAAGGGTATGTGGGGCCCCCAAGGTGTGCCGTGGGTCTTCCGAATGATTCACCTTCTTCTTTGTTGATCAAAAATAGGTAGAAATCGCCCCAATTGACGGTTTACCTACAAAAGCACGATAAAAGCGAGAAATATGCTAGAAGAAGGTAAAACATGTAGAAACGCTCCTAGGGAGCGTTAAAGGCAAACAAAACGAGATGAAAAGGGGTGGAAAAGTGGGGTGAAATGACACTATATCAAATCTCCCCAAACCAAACCCTTACTCGTCCCGAGTAAGGATGAACAATAGTCAAGACCCTTAATTAACTACGCTAAACCTAACCGATACAAGGCAATTAACGGGCCTTGCTCCGTCCCTTCAACTCACAACAAGGTATCCATGAGGTAGGACACCTTCTTGCAAGGCAAGTGGGGGCTTGCCAAAACTTCGATGCATTCTAGGCAATAAAGCACACAAAACAAATGAGAATGCATCAACAAAAGCAAATGGCAACATGCCTCATCCATGCGCCGTGATTCATCTAAAATGGAAAAATCTCAAGCATGCAAATTCCTATGTAATTACTAGTTTTACAAAGAACTATGCCTAGAAAGATAGAAATAAATCACCTCTTTATTGTGTAAAATTAGTATATTCGTTCACGTTTACTAGAAAACTTTGTCAAGGGTGATAAAGGCGGGATGGAAAGTGAGGGCCCCATGGTGTTAGAAGACACTGTAGGATCGGAATTCCGCCTCTCACCTAAGTGAAAGGAAGGGTCGTCCCCTCTTAGCCATGCAACGTAGGAGTAATCATCAAAAAATGTAAGGAAACGATATGTTTGAGTTCTTATTTTGTTTCTTTTTCTTTTCTTTTTCTTTCTCTTTCTTGATTTTTTTGGTGCTCGATTTGGGTGCCTTTTGAGAGCAAGGTGGCCTAGCGAAAGGTGTGCGGCGGAGACCAACAATAGGCAAATCCTCGCCGTAGCGACATCGAGAGCGACCCCATATGTATTGAGGGTACTCTAGAAGAGCCTAGAAGTCTCCATATGCACTCCCTAAGCTAGGACTAAGGCAAAAAAAGTGCAAAATTTCAAGCTTTTCTTTTTCTATTATGTTTGAACTCAATTTTTGGACTTTTGGTAGAAAAATTTCCTTTTTTTGTCAAATGTGATGAAATGTGATGATTGAACAATTGCATGGCCTCAAGAGTCACCTAGGAAAGCATTCACCAAGGAATTTTCACACCATGGGGATGGTCAAGATGATAAATGCAAGCCCTTGACTAGGCTCTAGGAAACGGTGCGAAAATTATACTAAAAATACACATTAAAAGGTGTTTCAAAATCTATTTTAATAGGCAAAGTGCTAAGCAAAAAGAGCATCTACAAGGGCCTATTCAAACTTGTTCAATTTCCAAATTAGGCATTCCAAAAAGTTTTCCTAAATGCAACCACATGCCATGATCTAGAATTTAACAACATATATACAAACTAATGCAAATGCTCTAGTGAACTACGTGACAATTAATCTAATGAAACCCCCTAACAGCACATAAGTCACACAACCGCCAATTCATCAAAATTCACACCGCAATCATCAACAAACTCCTCCAAAACTCCTCAAATGATAAGAAGTAGAGAAAGAAAGAAGGGGAATGAATAGGAGCGATCATACCATGGCGGTCTTCTTAATCCCTTCAATAAGTTTCTTAGCAATGTGTAGCGGACCTATGTATGGAGGTTAGAAGAAAACAATGCAAAAATATACACAAACTAAGATATAAACAAGCTAATTTTTAGGATTTTTCAAATTTTTCAATTTTTTGGTTTTTTTTTTTTAATGGTTTAAATGCAAAAATAATAAAAATGAAAACTATGGGAATAATTTCCTATCCCCCACATTGGAACAAACATTGTCCTCAATGTATGAAATAGGATTATTGAAAGCAAAATGAATACATGTTTTTGGATTTTTGAATATTTTGAAGAAATAAAAACTTGTTTTTGGGATTTTTGATTTTTTTGATGAATATTCACAAAATGAACAATATATACAAGATGGTTAGTTATGCAAATGAACTAATCTAAATGAAATGCATGAACTCAATAAAAATCCTAAAACTAAATGCAAAATGATATAATACAAGTGCATGATCTAAGTA
>JAIUZE010005789.1:0-37631 GCA_022085475.1 Heliosperma pusillum
AATGAGGTGACGTCTCGGAGTGACTAGATTGTAAGTCAATTGATGGTGTGTTCAACCACTATAAGGTCATAATGATGACTGGTCGATTACATAGGCAGAATGTAAGACAAAGTGTCGGACAATGACCATTTATAGAATCCTCACATTACCTGGTCGTGGTAAGGATTTCTATTTATTCCTTATGGTCAATTCTTTAGACTTGCGAGTATTTGTCTGAGTTGAAAAAGTTTTCCGGTGACTTTGGTTTTTGTCCTAGGTCGCGCCGTAAAAGGAGGCTGATGGATTTTTACTGGGTCATTGTGATCTATATCGAATAAGGAGAATAGGTCAATGGGATTGTCCACCCTCGTCAGGGTTTAATATCTCAAGGCCACTCAATGAGATGTGACTGGAAATGCGTGGCCACGCTCGGATATGAAGTCTATCGTAGATTATTCGGTCAGACAGTCAATCTCTAGATCGAGGAAACCACTCTTGATATGACCGTGTGCAAGGACGACCTGAAAGACACCTTGCATTGAGTGGGAGATTATAAGGGACAAGAGAATTAGTAGCGCATACTTGTATCAGACAAGTGGCAGATTGTTGGATTAAGTGTCCTACTCAATAATGCGTCTACATAATAAATCTCTAAAAGGAATATCAGGGATATAATATTTTATTATTTGTCACTTGATCAACGTAAATCGATAACGCTTGGCTGACTAGAGTTTGATGTTACTGTCATAAGACGACGGTCATTGACTGATCCTTTTCGGTCACACCTATAGGATGATGCTCAAATAGAAAAAGTATGTTATATATGATATAATTATAACCTTGTATAAATCGACTTATAAATAGTCAAAGTGAATTTATTTTGACGACGAGTTATGAACTCGGGCCAAAGAATTTTATTATTCAACTATATGATAATTGATTAATAGAGGAAATTTAGTAAGTAATAGTTAATTAACTAAATTATAATATTATGTGTATATATTGTGAGGTAGTGGTAACTAGCTAATAAATATTACAAAGAGTTGTAATATTAGCTAAATGGGTATTCCATAACCCATTATATATTGATATAATGGTCAAATATTACTTAAAAGTTAAGTGTACAAAAATTAGTTACTGGTATTATTTAATTGTTAAATAATCCAATTAACATTTAATCATAATAAATAATTAAAAATTTAGTCTTATAAATATTTGTGGGACAAATATCAAAAGTCAAAAATGGACCCAAATACTTATAAATGGACCAAAATAATGTATGGATGGTCCATGTTATAATTAGGCCATTTTCCACTATATTATGTCATGGATGACATAATATTCCACCATATTATTGTCTATATATATCCACCTATACACACATAATAGTGGTTGAATTTTTGAACACAAAAACACTGAAATTTGCTCTCTTTGGTTGGTTCCATCAAAGAAGAAAAAGGAAGATTATTTCTTCATCTTCTTTATCATATTTGATCAAATAGTTGATCAAATGCTTCATCAAATAAAATCAAATAACAATAATATACATTTACTAATATTATTAAAATAATAATATTACATAATAAACAAGGTTACTTAACTTACTAAATTATCTAGTTGATAATTAGTAAGTTTTTGGGCTAATCTTGGGGGCTTCCTTAAGAAGGCTTTCTAGTTGGAAGCTCACAAAGGTTGGAGGATCATCCTAAGCAAGTAGATTGTTCATAAAACAACAAATTTGTTGTTGTTTTATTTCCTTTATAACAATGTAAGGAATTGTTTCTTATTTTCTTTTATAATATGCATTTTTGTTTGCATGCATGTGATTATAAGACCAAAATATAAATTAATTACTAATTTTATATGTCATTAGAAGTGTCGAATGAGGTCTTTCACTAACAGTTCAAAGGGTTCTCATGCCCTTTGAACTTTGGGATGTCAGTCATATTGAAGTTGATGGGCAGCTAGGCATTTACCGCTTCATATTTGCGACTGTTCTCCCTATAGATGTTATCTCCCTTGAGATACATTAGTGTTCCTTCAAGTAATGGAGTCGCTTTTCCGCTCCAGTAAGAACTGGTGGGGTATCAAACTCTGGTTGTCCCACGATGAGTTGAAGGTTGTCGTGCACACTAGGGTGAAGAATGTCTGCGGGTGGCAGCCTAGTTTCTACGGCAGCGATTCGACCATTAATGGCATTGAGGCGAGCATAGGCTTGGTCTTGGCTCGTTTGGATACGAAGGAGCGCAGCTAGGATTTGGTCATTACCATTTGCCTTGGGTTGATGAACACTTGCTTCACTGGTTCCAAGCATCTTGGAAACTGGGCAAGAGACTGACGACGAATCAAAACGCGATCGACCAATCTAGCACAGTTACTCAAAAAGACTCGATTTGTGAAGTGGTAGTGTGCCACTGTGTCTAAGTGAGTTTTAAAAATGACTGATTTGGAAATGTTTGTCCTAGACAACTATAGAGTGGTTGTAGGAGTGTTGAATCGAAGTGGAAAAAACAATTTTTGACTAGACACATGGACAGAGTTTCGACTCATTTTGCTCTACTTTAGGCCACCTTTGAAAATGTTTTACAGTTTTAAAGGATTTTGGTTTTGAAAATTTTGTCATGGTTATTTACAAAGATGGTGATCACGTAAGGGTTATACACATTAAAACAGGCAGAGTAACGGCATGCTGAGTGCATTTAAAAGGGTTTTGGCTAAGAAGGTGGGTTGCCATACCAAGCAATCAAACCTAAGATCTGTGGTGAGGTCCGTGCCAAACATAAGTAAGGCCGGTTCCTAGTCCATTCGCTCGAGTAGTGATAGCCCTTGATGTTAACATGATTACACACCGCGGTATGGTTGACGTCAATCGTTATCCATCCTTAGGCCTAGATAAGAATTTAGACTATCCACACGGGACGATTGGTCGAAAGGGTTGGGTTGGGCCTAGGAAGGCCGAATAAAACGACCTAGGAAGGTCCAGTAATGAGAACCGACAATGGTCTCATACATACTATTCCCTAACCTCTTTCAAGTTTAACCTTGAGTAATGTAACACACGCAAATGTACCCTATTTTTTCTAGTAAAAATATTTTACGGACACTTTTCAGCGAAATTTAGTTTTAATTTAGAATTTAATTTTCCGAGTCGAATTTAGAATTTCCGAGTTCGTATTTGGAATTTCCGCGAGATTCCATGTCAATCCCGTCTTAAGGCGACTTTGACTTTTTCTTGACTTTTCCACTTAGTCACCCTACATATACTCCCTCATACTACCTCCCTTTAACCTTTTTTTCATTCACCCAACTCAAATTTCCTTCTTCCTTAAGAAAACCAAAACCTTGCCTCCATTTTTGATCCGTCTTAGAATCGTCATATCTCTTTCATTTCTCGCTCAAATTCACGTAAGTTCGTCTTATTCCTTTCCTCTCATCTTCCTCTATCCGTATTGGTAATAATATTACCGTCTTTCTCGCTTTTTAAATTATCCGTCTTTCTCAAGGTTAATGATATTCATCTTTTATTTTCTAATTGTATGTAGGTGGAGACTAGGAAGGTTTAGAAATCGATTAAAGACGCGAAAAGGTAACGGTGAAGGGTTACTCGATATCATTTACGTGTTTTATGTGTTTTCTAGGCTAGTAATCGTATTTAGATTATGGTTAGTATGCTTAGGACTTGTGTTGTTGTTGTTGATTGTTGTTAGTTGTTAATTGATATGAGAATTGATGGTTTGTGATGATAAATGAGGATTTTTGGTTGATAACTTGTTGGGATTTGATTGTGCCTGAATCCCGTGTAGGACGCTGGCTGCGTCGTGGGACGCAGGCTGCGTTGTGGTGGCGCTGGCTGCGTTACGCGCGGCCGACTGCAGTTTTCTTGCACTGACCCCTTTTCGTAAAATGATCATATCTCCTTCGTTACTTACTTGTTTTGGGCGTGTGACATCCCGTTAGAACCGTAAGAGGATAATCTATCCCCTACATTTAGAATTTCTGCATTTTCATTTCTAGAACTCTAGTTATGACCGTTTGAATTGGACCCTTGTTTTAGTTGGTTGCCAAACAACGTTGTTTTGGAGAGGTGATCTATGTTTTTATTCATTATGCTTCATAAACTTGTTCTAATGCTTATGTATCATGTATTGACTCATGTTTATCATATTTAAACTTATATGATTCCCTATTCTCATGTTTTGTTACGGTTTTTGGTATGTTCCCACTTTGAGTCGGTTTTTACAAATGTTACGGTTTGAGCACTATTTTGGTATGTGCTTTGTACTCTCATTCCCTTGGCTACCTCCACGTTCATAAGGCTGGAATGTCGGAACGGGGAGGTATCCTACTGCTTAATTGCATGTGTAGTGGGCATACGACGACATTGTTGGGAGTTGAACGCTATGCGTTGATCGACCCGGCCGTCAAATGTTGTGTACTTGCTAGGTGGTGTTATTTGCATGTAGCGTACCGCTTGTTATGTGGCTCGAGCTCTTTTCCGCCTCTTTCGTGAATTGTTCTACCGAATTTGGGGTACTCGACGTCTTTGTATGATCGAGTCTTGGATGTGGAACGTCTTACCACATGTCGAATCGGGTATATGTCTTATCCCGAGAGTCTGGCCAGGTTTAGACTAGGACCGTATTATTATCGTCGTCCTACCACGAGGAAATTAGTCTACATATACGAAATGGATTGAATCATGTATGCGTTCAGGGAATGTTTTTCTCCCGTGGATGCCTGTTAATCATACTTGCCATGTACACAGTGCTAGTGCGTTTCATTTACCGTGAGAGAGGTCGTCATTGTATTGTTATGTGTGGGTGCGTGATTACATGATTGATTATTCATGGTCATTGCATGACTTGGCATGGTTTGTTTGTCGAGTCTCAATCTTATCAAACTTATACCGCTAACGGTGAGATGTAAGCCCTAGTGAGCGTATTCGGTTGCTTAAGAGTGTTTTCCCCGAGTCTTTGTATTACATGATGGATTCGGATTTGTATTCTATATGCTCTTATCATTATATATTGAATTGCCTATCTATTCTTATCGTATCTCACATGTATATCTATATATGCATGCTTCTATTTTGTATTTCCTTCTATGTACGTTTGATGTGATATGGCTGGGAGAACCCGGAGTTACTCCCCACTGACTGTGGCGTTCATGTTTTTTCATGGATGAACAGGTTGCTTGATTGGTTGGCTTTTTGCTTGATATTTTGGGTTCGGGTGTGAGCTAGCGGGCGTTGTCCCTGAATAAAACACCTCTAGACGATTTTAGCTAGTTGCTAATAACCTTGTCTTTTGTTAACACTTTGAGAGACTACGTCTCTTGTGGTATTTTTCTTTGGTTTGTAATATTTGACACTCCTCGTATTTCTATCTTGCATGTATAAAAGTTTTTAAAATACCGTATTTCTGCTAATTATATCACATGCTTGTATGTTTTATTTCCGCATTCGCGAGGGTTGTCACAGTGGTACTTGGTCATTTGGTGTCTGGACGAGGCATCCAAGTGGATAAAGCTAAAGTGTAAGTGGTTGAGCAATTACCATACCCGGTGAATGTTAAAAGTGTTAGAAGTTTCCTTGGTCATGCGGGGTTCTATCGCCGTTTTATTAAGGATTTTTCAAAGATTGCTCAACCAATGACTAAGCTTCTCCATAAGGATGCCCCGTTTGTCTTTAATGATGAGTGTGTTAAGTCTTTTGACAGGATTAAATAAGCTCTAATCTCAGCTCCTATTATCCAGTCTCCTGATTGGACATTGCCGTTTGAGATAATGTGTGATGCCAGTGACTATGCAGTTGGGGCTGTTTTGGGGCAAAGGAAGGATAAGGTGGTACATGCAGTTTACTATGCCAGTAAAACTTTGGATGATGCGCAAGTTAACTATGCTACCACTGAAAAGGATTTACTTGCGGTTGTCTTTGCTTTGGATAATTTTAGAGCCTATCTTGTGGGTTCTAAGGTGATAGTCTATACTGACCATGTAGCACTTAAGTACTTGTTGGCTAAGAAGGAAGCCAAACCCAGGCTTATTCGTTGGATCTTGTTGTTACAAGAATTTGATTTGGAGATCCGGGATAAGTCAGGTGCTGAGAATGTGGTTGCTGACCATTTGTCTCGTTTAAGGTTCGAAGAGGGAGATTCCATCCCCATTGATGATTCATTTGCTGATGATCATCTCCTTGCCATTACCATGGAGACTCCATGATTTGCCGATTATGCCAACTTTTTGGTTGGGGAAATTATGCCTCCCGATCAATCCTATCAGCAAAAGAACAGGTTTCAACACGATGTCAAGAGGAATTTTTGGGATGATCCTTATCTATTCCGGGAATGTGCCGACGGCATTTATCGACGATGTATTCCAGAGAGTGAGGTTGATCGGACCTGTCGCGAGCCCGATACAAAGATAAATTACCCAGACTAGGCTAATAACAAATTAATGTAACTAGGGAAGTAGGGGTCGATCCTCAGGGAGATGGTGTTTCCTATAGAATGTGAAGTGTCTCGCAATTGGGTTTTATCTAATGAAAATATGGGTTATGGGATTTTGATATCTAAACTAATATAAAGCATAAATGAAAACAAAATAAAAACAAATGAAAACAATAAAGCAAGTGATGAAAAGCATCTAGGGAAGTAGGTTCACACATGTAGATTGACATATTGATGAAATTGGATTTAGGATATGCAAATAATTCATTGCGAGTTCGTAAGAATGGTGTGTTCATTACAATCATAGATCAGATGATCTAGCAGGCTTTTGGGCGATTTACTAGATCTTAATCTACCATGTCATGCTTTGTCTATTCAATTCACGTATCTCTACTTGGAAAAGAATTCCATTTTAGTCGATGATTTCCGGCCAGAATTCGTTAACTATCGTTACAATCCAAACATGCATAGACACAACGTTTTAAAGGCACAATTTCTTTTATCCAATTAACATCTTTTAATCAATCTAACATGGCTACCCTACACCCTAGAAAGGTGACTACTCACTCATGATAATGTCTAAATCTAAGATGATATTAACAATGAAAGTTAAGATAGGCATATTTAGTTGATTTTAACAATAATTTAGACTCTCTATGTGGCGATAATAACGACACTATATGACAATCCGAGAAATGAAACTATGATTATAACAACATAAAAGCGAATCTAAGTGATATGAATAGAGAATAACAATCAAATGGAAAACAATTAAGAACAATAAACAAAGGATAAATTGGGAATACCTAGGTGACGATCAACAATGAAAGCGATAACGACAATAGAAATCCCTCACATAGAAATACCGTACCTTGAATTACAACTCTTGTACCCAACAAAGTAGACTACAAAGATTGAAATTCTTATTGAACTAAACTAATGTTTTGATATGAAATGGACAGAAATAAACTAAGAACAAAAGACAAAAGTAGAAGATAATCTAAACTAGAAAGACTAAAGCTAAAGAGAAAACTAAAGATTATTCTAAAGAAGATATGTAAGAAGATTGTATGAGATATAAGATTAGATTGTGTGTATAGAGATGATTTGAGAAGAGGGGCTTAGAGCATCTATTTATAGTATTAGGGTATCGTGGAGAAGAGGTCGAGCATTAAACACATAGAACAAAATAAGGAAGAAGGAGCCGTCATGCTTGGATCAACAAGGATACCCGATCGGGTACACACTTACCCGATCGGGTATGTGGTCTTCTAGAAGCGGTTGACTAACGTTTCATCTTCCTTTACTTGACTTGACTTCCAACATGCCCCTTGACCTCTTGAGTCGGGTTTGTTGATAGGGTTTGATGTAAAGCGATGATTCCTTCTGCCTAATTGATTGATCTTCTGACAACTACGAAACTGTCTTTACTCCTCTCTTTCGAATTAGTGAACCTTCTCGAAATGCCTTTCACTTGGTCAAGCTTTCTTCTACAAATCGTCGGGTTCTAGACAAATGCTCGGGAATATAGAAAAAGGGCGTAGAAACGTCACTTTCCCTATAAAACAAGTTAGAACACAGGAATTCGCCTAGAAGACGATATTAGCTCATAAAGTGGCTTAACAAAGCACAAATGACATACAAAACCGAGCTAAAGTAGGGGTTAAAATCATACAAATATTCACTTATCAAACTCCCCCAAGCTAAACCTTTGCTTGTCCTCAAGCAAACATAACAAACAACACCAGGACAAGGTTGCAAGCATTGGCTACTACACCATCAAGAAACAAATCTCAACGTAAAACTTTGAAAACATAATGAATCATAACCCAAAAACAACGTGGGCAAGAATGATACATAAACATGGCTGAGATTTACATAACGGCGCAGCACAAAGAATTTCACTACAGAATTTCGGCTCTTGCATGATCTTTTTGACAAATGGACTCTCACGGCACACTCGAACACTCATGTATGCAAAAGGTGATTTCTTTATGTGTAAATGTTTTTGAGACACTCACTTATCTACGACTTATGAAAATGTGTCCGCAGTCTAATATGGTAAACAATTCAAAACACAAGTCAAAGATCACAATGCACATAGAAAAGAAGCCGAAAAATATGAAGAAGGCTTTGGGAAATGGGTGAAAGGTGGACAAAAAGTTATGGTCATGTGAAGGTTAGAATGAGCTAGCAACTGACCAATGATAAATGAATACTCAATCCAAACTTTCGATCAATTTCCCAGAAGACGAAAAACGAAGCCAGAAGTAACGGATTGGCTTATTACACACGAAACACAAGGGTAAACTCCTTCTGAATATTGACTTGACATTTCTTAGGAGATACTCACAACTTCTTCTTTTATTTCTTTTTTTTTTCTTTTTCAATTTTCCGATTTTTTCATTTTTTCTATTTCTTTCTTTTCTTTTCTTTTCTTTTGAACATCACTTCTTGAATATTTTTCGTTCTCCAAATTCACTTTGTCATCAAGGAACAAAATCTTCTCAAAAGAGCACCCATACACCATAGTCTAGCTACTAGCTCAAAAGGTAGGCAGTTTTTGTATGTAGCTATTATTTTGTGAAGCATTTGTATGAAGGCGTTAATTTTGAGGTGTAATTCAAAGTGAAAAAGGCTTCAAATCTTAGTGAATCATGAATGCAATGCTTATAGGAATGAAATGAGAACCATAATTATGCGTTTTGACATGACACATATCACAAGGAGAACTACACACACCTAGATGAGACTGGGTATAGATGTACCAGCCTAAGGATGTTCTACCTTACAATATATGTAACTTGCCAAGTGTCAAGATCAAGCGTACTCATCTATAGATTCATTCCATGCCTACTGTGTACAAGACTTCCCCATGTATGCAAAATTCAATGAAAATTGAATCATTATCTTTTGAAAGCTCTAACGTTGGGAAAATGTAACATGATAGCATAGTAAACAAGCAAGCAAAACATGAAAAGCATTCAATTGTGTTCAAAATTTAAAAATATTCTCTTTCTTATTCAAAATTTGAAAAATATAACTAAAATGCAAAAATGGGAATGGAAAATGCAATCCCTCCCCCAAGCTAAACATTACATTGGTCAGAAAAACCAAATATGCAATGAGATGCTTAATGGGAAGAAAGGAAAAATGAAAGAAGAATGAAGCTTACTAGTCCGCGCGGACTCCCCCAAGCTAGTCTTTTGGACTTGACAAGGAAGGTCGTCAGAGATTCTTCAAAAACTCTTTCATCTGCAAAGAAATCTAACAAAACAACGTAAAAGGGAAAAATAAAAATGCAAAAAGGGAAAACACGGGTTGCCTCCCGAGAAGCGCTTGTTTAACGTCTTGCTCGACGAATTCTTCTATGAAATCATTGGGTTGGGGATGGACGCTCCGTATAGACAATATCTAAACATCCGATGATAGAATTGCTATAGTAGAGTTTCAGTCTGTGTCCATTAACTTTGAATTTCTCACCATTGCTAGTCATTAATTCCACATAGCCGTACTTGCTCACATATGTGACAGTGAATGGTCCAGACCATCGTGATCGAAGTTTTCCCGGAAAAATTTTCAGACGGGAGTTGAAAAGAAGTACTTGGTCACCGACATTAAATTCTTTCTTAATTATCCTCTTGTCGTGCCAACGCTTCGTTTTCTCTTTGTAGATCCTAGAATTCTCATAAGCTTGCAAACGAAATTCTTCTAATTCGTTGAGTTGCAAAAGTCGTCTATCGGCGCTAAGCTTAGTGTCTAAATTTAGTTCTTTGATAGCCCAGTAAGCTTTATACTCTAACTCGACAGGAAGTTGACAGGCCTTTCCATAAACCAATCGATAGGGAGATGTTCCAATCGGGGTTTTGAAAGCTGTGCGATAAGCCCATAAGGTGTCATCGAGCTTATTACTCCAGTCAGTTCTAGATCTTGAGACTACTTTCTGAAGAATTGTTTTTAGCTCTCTGTTCGAAACTTCTACTTGACCGCTGGTCTGGGGGTGGTGGGCTAAACCTCGTCTGTGATAGACACCATACTTGGCGAGCAGAGTGTCTAATTGCTTTTCTCCGAAATGTGTTCCTCGATCATTAATCACGGCTTTGGGTACACCAAAACGTGGAAATATGATCTTCTTAAATAGCCGTATCACAGCTCTAGCATCATTGGTGGGAGTGGCAATTGCTTCTACCCACTTAGAAACATAGTCAACAACGACTAAGATGTAATGATTTCCGTTAGAAGAAGGGAATGGTTCTTGATAGTCAATACCCCAGACATCGAATATTTAAACTTCTAATTTGTCGTTTTGAGGCATTTCATGTTTCTTTGATATTTCATGTCTCCCGATCAATCCTATCAGCAAAAGAAGAGGTTTCAACACGATGTGAAGAGGTATTTTTGGGATGATCCTTATCTATTCTGGGAATGTGTCGACGACATTTATCGACGAAGTATTCCAGAGAGTGAGGTACATGTCATCCTTTCTCATTGTCACTCTTCTTCATATGGCGGTCATCATGGTCCCTCAAGGACATTTGCTAAAGTTATGCAGTCGGGTTTTTATTGGCCGACTATTCTCAAGGATGCTACTACATTTGTCCGTTCTTGTGACGCATGTCAAAGGACGGGTAACATTTCGCAAAGGCATGAGATGCCTCAAACGGGTATTTTGGAAGTTGAGATATTCGATGTTTGGGGTATTGACTACCAAGGGCCATTGCCATCTTCCCATGGTAACCAATATATTCTAGTAGCGGTTGATTATGTCTCAAAATGGGTGGAAGCCATTGCCACTCCCACTTGTGATGCCAAAGCAGTTATTGAACTGTTTCAGAAGATCATTTTCCCACGATTTGGGGTTCCTCGTGCTCTCATTAGCGATGGAGGAAAGCATTTCAATGAACGCCATCTTAACTCTCTATTGAAGAAATATGGCGTTACACATCGTCGGGGGTTAAGTTATCATCCGCAGACAAGTGGTCAGGTAGAGATTTCTAATAGGGAGATTAAATATATCTTTGAGAAAGTTGTGAGTAAATATAGGAAGGATTGGAGTCGTAAGCATGATGACACTTTATGGGCTTACCGAACTGCTTTTAAGACTCCAATTGGTGCTTCTCCATACCGGTTAGTCTATGGCAAGGCGTGCCATTTACCAGTAGAACTTGAGCATAGGGCTATGTGGGCCATAAAAGAGCTTAATATGGATCCCTCACTGGCGGGTGGAAACGACTTATGCAATTGAACGAGCTTGATGAGTTTCGATTGCATGCCTATGATAGTGCTCGGGTTTATAAGGAGAAGACCAAGAAGTGGCATGACAAGCATATCCTGCAGTGGGAATTTAAAATTGGTGATAAAGTATTATTATTTAACTCCCGTTTGCGTTCTTTCCAGGTAAACTCAAGTCCAGATGGTCGGGACCGTTCACAGTTACCGAGGTAAACAAGTTTGGATCGGTTTCACTACAAACCGACAAGGGTCAGATTTTCAAAGTCAATGGTCAACGCTTGAAGATCTATTACGATGGAGCATTTATAGGAGTGATAGAGGCCGTAGACCTTTTCACTCTTGATAAATCCCCATGACTTTGAGGTAACACGGTCGTGCGGGACCGATATAAACCAGCGCTAACCGGGAGGCAACCCGGGATTTACTTGTATTTCATTTGTAAATTTTATTTCGATTAGCTTAGTTATTAATATTATAGTTTAATTATATTTAGTTTGGATAGTTAATATAGTTGTGCTTTATTGAGTGCGGTGAGGGAGCGATTTAACAATTTTATCAAGTGTTTGCAGCTAATAAATTGGAAATCGCTTTAATAATGAAGGAACGAAAAGAAATAACGGAGGAAAGAAGAGAAAGGCGAGGAAAAACTGGAAAATGATAGGTTGCTCGATCGAGCAACACTTGCTCGATCGAGTTTTGCGTGCATCAATTTTATTAGCCAATCCCGTAGGGTTCAAAAACTGGAAAATTTAGGTTGCTCGATCGAGCAGACCTGACCTGCTCGATCGAGTTGGCCGGTCCAGACCGGTCCGAGGGCTTAATAACAGGTTTTTCCCCAAATTTCTTCTCGTTCTTCTTCTTATTTCGGCACTCCTTCTTCTCCCTCACCCTTACTCTCTTCATATAACTCCTTCAATCAACTATCAATCAGCAATTAATCATCAAGCTAGCATCAACAATCATTCATCTACTTGTTTTAAGTTCAATTTGTGAAGAAATTGGTGTTCTTGCTCCCTTATTTTGCCCAAAACGTGATTTAGGGTTTGTTTCTTATTTCTTCAATTTTGTGCTTCTAATTCATTGTTTGTTTCTTTCTTACTTCATTATTTAGTAATTAATCGCTATTACATTGCTAATTGCTCCGTCTTTCTTGTGTTTTAGACTCAAAATTTGATTGTTTTCGAATTAGGGTTTGCTAATTCGTCTTTTTGAGCATATAGTTGTGTTTGTGTGGTTTATTTACTTCAATACATAATGTCTAGACAAGTAGAAACTAGCAAGCGTCGTAGAGAACCCCGTCTTGTTCGACAACCCGAAATAGAAGAAATTCCTAGTAATCCCACTTATCCTTGGATCGTTTTTAGCACGCAAGCGCAACATGATCGCTTTGCCATGCTTATGGGTCGTCCTATGGACCCTACTCGCTGTGTGTGCCCTAAAGTTCTTGGTTTACTAGGTTTTGGTAATGCCCTATTTGATATGTTTGACCGAATCGGGTTCGGTGGGCTATATTCCCTTAACGAGCTTTCCTATCGACCACTTACAATTGAATTTTTCAGTTCCTATGATTGGGACGAGACAAACAAACATGTGTCTTTTAGGTTGCTTAATCGGGATTTCGTGTTGTCGTATGCTGAATTGGCCAACCATTTGGGTCTTTCTCTTGGTGACGATGATGCTTTTATTAATACTCCTTCCGGCTTTCAACCCGTTGATTATTTTACTTTATTTACTGGTCTTCCTGAGGCACGTGTTAAGGCTATGGCGGTCAATGATGTGCAGCATCCTTGTCTGAGGTTGTTTTTGCGTTTCTTTAGCCTCCTTTTGTTTGCTAGGAAGGACCTAAGTAAGCTGAATTCTCATGAGGTTTTGTTACTTGCATCTTCCCTCAACCCCAAGCATGAGAATGATTTTTATTTTAATCCGGTCGGTTTGGTGTGCTATGCTTTCTAGAGGGTCAATTCCCCTACCCAGAATTCTTTAGATTGTGGTGCCTTGGTCACTAGGTTGGCTAGGGGACTTACTGGGTTTGGGGGAGACCATAGATACACACGAATGACCCCAATTCATGTCCCTAGAGTAGACGAGGTGTACCTACGCCACACACTTTGCTGGATTAATGCGTTAGGAAACGCTAGATTTCAGTGGCGAGTACGGGGGCCCCAGTGGATAGCTCTTCCCGATACCGATATCCGTCTCCCTTCTACGGAGCGGTTGTCTACCCATGATCCTGAGAGTGGACCTACCCCTCCCCCTCATTCTTATGTGGTTCCACCTGAGATTGTTTTTACTTTGGCCGAGAACCGTCGACCTCGTCGGCGGATCACTCCTTCTACTTCTACTCAGGCTACCACCACCACGGCTCCACACTTTGCACCCACCCCAGCTTCGTACCCCTACCCTCCACCTGCTTATTCCTATGATCCTGCTTTGGAGATGGAGATTAGGATTCACCAAGGCATTAACAATGACTTGGTGTTGAGGGGACTTTGGGAGAACCTTATGCGGACTGATCTTAATGCTACTGCTGGTTGGACTCCGCCGAGCTACTACCGAGGTCCGGGTGACGAGACTGGTGTGTTTGATAATTATGGGGTGACTCCTCAGCAGTTTTCCCAGGAGTTTAGTCATGATTATGGTTGCCTGGGTCGTTCTTGGTATACTCCTATCCGACCGGATGCTCCAGTTGGTGGGTTTGGTAACCCATTTCGGGCTTCTTCTTCTGGTGCTGCTCAGAGGGATGATGATGATGATGATGATGAGGATGGAGATCAGGCGCAGTAGTGGCCGCTAGTCACTACACCCCTATTCTGCAGCTGGTATTATCTATCCTTGTACTTTCATTTATTGTATTTTCTTTTAGTTATTTTCCCTTTTCCCTTTGTTAGTTGTGCCCTTTAGGTTGGTGATGTTGGTTGTTGTGTGATTGTTGTGCTGTTAGTGTCACACTCAGGACACTGTGACATTTATGTTTGGGGGAGAGTCTTTATTTATGTTGTGTGTTTATTTCCGTTCTGTGAAAGAAAAAAAATCATAAAAATTGAAAAATTTACAAAATCCAAAAACATGTTTTTTTATTTTATTAGGTCGAGTCTTGGTGAGTTGAATAACAATGATGATAATTTGCATTGTTTTTGCATTTGAATCCCATATAACTTGTTCATGTACATTGTTTTGACCTACTACTTTTGAAAACAAAGCTCACAGGACAAGTCTTGACCTTTTTTGACATACCTTATGCTAATTAGATTTGGCCAATTTTAGTTGGTAAGCCACTTAAAATTATGAGGTCTATAGAGCTTCCTAGGCCAGGAACATCAATAAACTGGTCTCATTGTCTTTAGGCTTGAGTGTGGTACTCCTTTTGGAATATGTAACATCAAGTTGCATAAGTGTGACATTCGTTTCTTGATACTATAGGCGTTCGTCTGATAAGTCCTTGAGGAAAGGCGGTTCTTTTTGTTCAAATGAGCCTCACAGAGCCAAAATGACTTGATTTTATACCCTTATTATTGAGTTCTTTATGTTTAGCCCTTTTGAACATTTGTAGCCTGTTTCACAAGACATATAATAGCTACATTCCTAAAATTTGCCTACCTTATCGGGACAGTCGCAGTTGCATGTTTTCTCTTATATACTTGTCTACTATGGTTGGGTTGGGATTTCTGAAAAAAGAATATCAAATGGGTGTAGCAAGTATGTTGGCAATTATGTCATTTATTCCCTTTGTTGAGAAGTGTTATGAAGCAAAAGAAAGAGAAAAAAAAAATGAAAGAAGAAAAAGAAAAAAAAAAGAAATGAAATGAAAAAGAGGAACAAAGAAAAAGAAAAAAATATATGTTGCTTCATTGAATTGTTCAAGGGAAAATGAAAGGGATTATACTAGAGTCTAATCCATTTTTTAGAGAGCAATATCGATCTCTCTCTTGTGTTGTCAAAGTTTAAGATGATTTCTCTAGTCGGTGTTGGTTTGTGCTAGTCTTGTAGATTTGTTTTGGTAAGTGTCGCTGCGACTATCGGTCTTAGCCCCACATTCCCATACGTGCCTTGGCACAATCCACTTCTATGCCTTCACCTATTAGCCTCCCTTGTTGTCTTGATTCTTGTGCTTTTTAGCGAATGCGTATTAGTTGGGGAAATTACTCTCACACTAGAATGCATGCATGTTTCATAAGTTGAGTGAGTGTTTCTATTTCTTTCTATCTTTACAAAACTCGCCCTTACATAAAATTATGAGTGCATGAGTGAATCCGCGAGAATCCGACAAATTGAGCCTTGCAAGATTGAAAGGTATTTGGTTTTGTCTATACTACGGTATCATGTAAAATCTTGGAATTTGAGCTGCGTTTTCTACTTTCCCGTGCCTTTAAATTTGTTTTATTTGTACAACTTGGTCATTACTTTGTTATGGATATGAATAGCTTGGGATTTGTATGTGCATTAACATTAGCTTTGAGTTTTTCATTCACCATTTGTATGTTTGTCCTTGTATAGTAATGAGTGCTTTGCTTAGGGACAGGCAAAGGATTGGTTTGGGGGAGTTTGATAATCACTATTTATACACATATTTTATGCTTCCCTTAGACGCATTTAACTCGATTTACCGTCTTTCCATGCTTATTTCTATGCTATTTTAGCTAGAATATAGATTCTGCCGCTTCTGTTATGTTTTAATGCAGATTTGATGCATTTGGAGCTTTTTGAGTAGATATGGAGCGTGGCGAAGTAGGATCGTAGAAGGTTAGGCACGGGAATCGAGAATGAAAGAGAAGAAATGAAGAAAAGTGAAGAAACGAGCCTAAATGAAGGATGCTCGACCGAGAAGAAGAGCCTTGCTCGGTCGAGTCGCACTATTCTCTTGCTCGATCGAGCAGAATCACTTTGCTCGATCGAGCAAGCTAGTTTATGACAGGCTTTTTCGTGTTTTCCTAAACTTTAACCTAATTAATTAGACCTTTTGTATTATAAAAAGAAAGCTCGTCTTTCATAATTAGACATGCTTCTTTATGCTTTTCTATGCTTTTTAATGCTTTTATGCTTTAAATCAGAAAACCTAAATTAGTTTACTTTGCCTCTGGATTTTATTCATCAAAGACGATTGTCTTTAGTTCATCTTGTAATCGGTATTCTTCAATCTTTCTTCGTTATTTATTTAATTGTCTTCTTGTTCTTTAATTATTCTTTGTTATTCCTTTCATTGTTGTTAATCATGTTTACTTTAATTATTATTGTTGTTATTTATATTGTTATGAGTAGCTAAATTCCTTTCTACGGTTGAAAGGGGATCTAGGATTGTTAGAAGGGGTAGATTAATTGATTGAATTGCAATTGCATGGTTATCGTTTGATTATCGTTTTAATTCTAGTTGTTTGATTACTGGCCAGGATTAATTAACTAGTCTCGCGAATTAGGATTGACACCGACCGGGTTAAGACTTAGATAGGCTACGATAATTGAATAGAACTCGTTTAATGATAGCGATCGCATGTTAGATTGTAGATCTAAAGGGCATAATTGAATCGACCGATCTTGTGACCTTAGATAACTTTATTGCATGATATTTTATTTCTCCCTTACCCCTGAACAATAATCCTAGTGAACATGTGACCCTAGACTTTTAATCTCATTGTTTTCAACCTTTTATTATTAGTTGTTATTGCTTATTATTAGTTGTTATTATTAATAGTTGTTATTGTTATTATTTATTGTTATTGTTGATTGCTTTTAGTTTAGAACTCAAAATCAAAACCATGAATTGTTACTATAGAGACAAACCTAGTTTAACATATTAGAATACTACCGCCTCCCTGTGGATTCGATACCTTGCTTACCGCTGACTATTAGTTAGTTGTGAATTTGGTTTACTTTGATTAAGGTGACGCGACTTTACCCTTATCAAAGATGACTATGTTGAGGCAGATTATAAGAAAGCTGAGAAAAATTCAAAAGCTATCAGCCTGTTGCAAACCGGCATGATTTCTACTGAGTTTGACCGTTTCTCATCTAGCTCTACTGCCAAGGAATTATGGGATGGTCTAGATTGGGCCTATGAGGGGACAATTGTTGTCAAAAAGCAACGTATTGCATTGTTGATGCGAAAATACGAATTGTTCTCTATGGAGAAAAATGAATCGCATGACAGCATGTCCACTCGCTTCTCTAGTATCATTAATGAATTTAAAAATCTTGGTAAAATTTTTGACTCCGAGGAAATTGCCAGGAAGATCCTTAGAAGTCTATCTAGACGATGGAAACCTAAGGTGACGGTAATTGAGGAATGTAAAGATCTATCTAACCTATCTTATCAAGAACTACTCGGAACCATAATGGCTCACGAGATGGTAATGACTACTTCACTTTATTTACCGACGACTTAAGTAGATATTGTGTTTGATTCTACTTAATGAGGTGCTAAGATAAATCTTTGAAAAGTTCAAAGAGCTTCCATGTGAAGTAGTTAACCACCAAGAGTATTAGATAGTGGACTTACGACCAAATCGTAACAAGAAATATCTAAGTATTGACTTTGATTTTCACCAAAAGTATTGTGAAATAGTTTCACGAGTTGACTTCTCTAAACACACATTATGAGATAAGGGCGTTGTTGCATAGAGAAACAGAACCCTATACGATATGATTTTGTCTTTGTCAAGTCAAACTGAGCCACATGACTAACCTTGGGATCTTATTATTTTTGTCTGCTATTTCTTTTCCCAACATATCAAAGCACATTTAAAACAGTCGGATTTTATTTCATATACGTTATGGATAGGTAGCGTACCTAATTTATAAGTTATCCAAATGAAACAAGTGCTCAATAATCCTACCTTAACCACGAGAACAAAGCATTTGTGGCTCGTGATGTTGTCTTTCAATAAAAAAATACAATTTTTTCTTGATATGACAGAGTGGGAGAAAATGTTTCAAGAGCCACAAACTGAGCATATGGTCCGGAAAAATTTTCCTCATTGCTTGTCCAGTGGTTGTTTCTTCGGAACCTAAGAGGTCAGGTGGAATTTTATCACTCCTTAATAGTGACGAATTCTAATCTGTGACTTATAAAAGACTGTTTCTAATCCCAACTTCTTTCTATGGCTAAGAGTCATGCGATTCGTAATGGACTCCATGCATGAAGGTCAGGTATCTGACCTGGTAAATTTTACTTGAAGAAGTACGACCTCTTAAATGTAAATTGATTTTTAAGATCGAAAATTGCATGAATGAACATTAAAATGTTTTCAAAGATAAATTGGTAGTCAAAGAGTTTTGCACCAACCTTAATTCTTCGATCTATTCCAATATACTTAGTGATTACAGCATTTCATAATAGTATGATGACAATTGGATCTCAAGAACCACCTTCTTGAATACGATTCTAAGAAGAGGTAGAATATTTTATATTCACCTGTGGGTTCTTAGATCCTAATTATTCTAAGTTATTTTTGCAAGCTTAAGAGGATGTCTTAAGTAAGCACTAACGAATTGGAATTAGTGTGTCAATCATGTTGTAAAATATTTCTCGATATCTCGTGGAATTATGTTGAATACATGAAGTTTAGTGGGAGTAATATGGTTTTCATTAGTCTTATATGTGAAGACATATTGATCATTTTAGATGATGGAAGATTTTAGAGAAATAGAATACATCTTTTAGATATCTGGATTTATGGAGATAAATCTAAAACGATATTAGCGTTGAGTCAAAATTCTTATATTGATAAGATCTTTGACTAGTTCAAGGAAGTTGAACACATGATAATTGATTCCTTTTGCTTCCGCTGTGGGATCAATTATATACGTTGTGGTGTATACTTAATCCGACATTTCGCATGCTTTGAGCATAACAAATTGTTTGCAATCAAATCCAAGTGAGAGTCACTTGATAGCCATAAAGAACATCCTTAAGTACTTGCGAAGCACTAAAGATATGTTCCATGTGTTTGGAGTTTACAGTGAGTTGTGTGTAAGGGGTTACACAGACTTTAGTTTCCAAACTGATGAAAGTGATTTGAAATCACGAACTGGCTGTGTTTTATAGAAGATTTATCTGTTGGTAAGGTACCAAGGAGAAAGGACTATTGGAAAGGTTCCAAGTATAAGTGACATTACCAAATACAAATGTCATGTATCCGCTGGAAGTATTCCAGGAAGTTTATCATTGCGGATTTCACAACGGAAATGGAGTACATTGCATCATTTGATGATGCATATGAAAGTAGCTTGGATTCGACAGTATTGGAGGGACTAGAAGTAGTTCCTATAGTTGTATATCCTATCCCATGATACTGGTAAAACAGTGGGAGCTACCTTTAGGCCAAGAGTCCTAAGTCTAGATTTAAACCTAGACACGTACTCAGAAAGGTTTATGTAATATGAGATTACGTAGACAAAGAGAAATAGCAATCAGAACGATGGGAAAGATGCAAGTATTGCTAATCCATTAGCCATGCCTTTTGCAGGCTGAACATGATAGTCATGTGTAACACCCGCAAATGTACCCTATTTTTATAGTAAAAATATTTTACGGATACTTTTCAGCGAAATTTAGTTTTAGTTTAGAATGAAATTTCCCGTGTCGAATTTAGAATTTCCGAGTCCGTATTTGGATTTTACGCGAGATTTCAAGTGAATCACGTCTTAAGACGTCATTGACTTTTCCTTGACTTTTCCACTTACTCTTCATATACTCCCTCATAACCTAATTTCCCTCACAACTCAACATCTTCCTCTTCCTCACCAAGAAACCCAAAATCCCTAGCCTCCATTTTCGATCAAGCTCAAAATCGTTACTACTCCTTCATTACTCGCTTAAATTCACTAAGGTTCGTCTTATTCCTTCCCTCTCTTCTTCCTCTATCCGTATTGGTAATAAAATTACCGTCTTTCTCGCTTTTCAATTTATCCGTCTTTCTCAAAGGTGAATTATATTCATCTTTTGTCGTCTTTGTTTAGGTGGAGATTTTCTAGACCCCGACAAAGTTTACTATCTAGTGGAGGAAGGTTTAGAAATCGTTTAAAGACGCATAAAGGTAACGGTGAAGGGTTACTCGATATCATTTACGTGTTTTAATGTGTTTTCTATGTTAGTAATCGTATTTGGAATAGGATTAGTATTCATAGAACTTGTGTTGATGATGATACTTGTTGTTTGTTGAGAATTGATATGAGAATTGATGATTTATGATAATAGTTGATGATGATTGAGTTTAGAACAAAATGGAGATGTCTTGACCCAAGTCACGTTCGTGAAACTCATGTCACGAGCGTGAAATAGTGGCTGACCAAATACCCTTGCGTAACAGACAGTTTCACGAGCGTGAAATGTAAGTCACGGTCGTGAAACTCATGTCACGAGCGTGACATACAAGTCACAGTCGTGACTTGTGCAGTTTCACTACACTGACACCTTTTCGTAAAATGATCACATCTCCTTCGTTACTTGCTTGTTTTGGGCTTGTGACCTACCGTTGGAACCGTAAGAGGATAAGCTATCACCTCGAAATGGAATTTATGCATTTCATGTTTAGAACTATAGTTATGACCGTTTAAAGTGGACCCTTGTTTTAGTTAGTTTCCAAACTTGTTGTTTTGAGATAAGATCTATGTTTCCTATTTATTATGCTTCTTAAACTTGGTCTAATGCTTATGTATCATGTATTGATTCATGTTTATCATATTTACATTTATATAATGCCCTATTCTCATGATTGGTGACGGTTTTTGGTATGTCCCACTTTGAGTCGGTTTTTACAAATGTTACTGTTTGAGCACTATTTTGTTATGTGCTTTGTACTCTCATTCCCTTGGCTACCTCCACGTTCGTAAGGCTGGAATGTCGGAACGGGGATGTATCCTACTACTTAATTGCATGTGTTAGTGGGCATACGACGACGTTGTTGGGAGGCGAACGCTATGCGTTGATCGACCCGGCCGTCAAATGTTGTGTACCTGCGAGGTAGTGTTATTTTCATGTAGCGTACCACTTGTTATGATGCTTGTGCTCTTTTCCGCCTCTTTCGTGAATTATCAACCGAATTTGGGGTACTCGGCGTCTTTGATTGACCGAGTCTTGGATGCGAAATGTTTATCGCATATCGAACCGGAAAATGCGATTCCAGGATTCTGGCCAGGTTTAGACTAGGACCGTATTATTATCGTCGTCCTACCGGAGGAAATTATTCCACATATACGAAATGTGATCGTGTATGCGTTCAAGGAAATGCTTATCTCGTGGATGCCTTTTAATCATACTTGCCATGTACACGGTGCTAGTGCGTTTCATTTACCATGAGAGATGTCGTCATTGTGTCGTTGTGTTTGGATGGGTGATTACATGATTGATTATTCATGATCATACCATGACTTGGCATGGTTTGTTTGTCGAGTCTCAAAACTTATACCGCTAACGGTGAGATGCAAGCCCTAGTGAGCGTATTCGGTTGCCTAAGAGTGTCTTCCCCGAGTCTTTGTATAACATGATGGACTCGGACTCGGACTTGTACTTCTTATACTCTTATCATTATATATTGAATTGCCTATCTATCCTTATCGTATTTCACATGTATATCTATATATGCATGCTTCTACTTTTGTATTTCCTTCTATGTACGTTTAATGTGATATGGCTGGAAGAACCCGGAGTTACTCCCCACTGACTATGGCGTTCATGTTTTTCATGGATGAACAGGTTGCTTGATTGGATGGCATTTTGCTTGGTATTTTGGGTTCGGGTGTGAGCTAGCGGGCGTTGTCCCTGGATGAAACACCTCTAGACGTTATTTAGCTTGTTTGCTAATCACTTTTACTTTGATAACATTTGGAGAGACTATGTCTCTTGTTGTAGTATATTTCGTACTTTGGTTTGTAATATTTGACACTCCTCGTATACTTCTTCTTGCATGTATAAAAGTTTTAAAAACATCGTATTTTCCGCTATTTACTTCACATGCTTGTTATGTTTTATTTCCGCATTTGCGAGGGTTGTCACAGTTGGTATCAGAGCTTAAACGCTTCCGACGCACACACGTGAACCCTAAACTTAAACTACTTGACCTTGAAATATTAAATGAGAGATGGGTAGACTTAAGGACCTAAGGTGGTAGTCTTTGGTGTACTTGATGTTTGTTAGGTTCTAACTTGTTTGTTGATTGTGTTGAGTGATGTTATGTTTGTTTGTATCTACCGTCTTGAGGTGGATCATGTGTCACCTAGAAGAAGTATCCTCTACCGAATATTTGAAGATTGACAAGCCTAATTGAAGTGTATTTTTTCCTCATCGATGATTTCTCTCGTCCTTAATGTATCATGCTCTCTTCCTTCTATCTAAGTGCTTCTTTATCATCTAACGTCTTCTCCCCTTAGAGATTACTCTTGTTACTTCCCTCCTCCTTATCAATTTGTATCCTTACCTTCCTCATGTAACATTTTTGTGGATGCTATACCCATTTGTTTGTGATATATTATACTTGGTCGGAAGAATTTTGAACTTTGTGGAATATTAATATTTGTTAGAATGAATTTGTGATTTGAGGAAAATGGTGTAGATCTAATTTCACCCTATAGTGGTGAGAGTTGGTATCCTTGAGGAAAGTGTGGTAAGGTATGTTTAATAATTTAAATGTATAAATGCTTGCCATGACTTGTGTGTAAATAGTTCATGATATTCGATGGTGTAAGGTTGAATGAGTTGGCTATGACTTCTTAACTCATTAGTAATTTAGTCTTTTCGACTTAGAAGTTTAGTATTGTTTTGAAGAACCATGCTTATGATAGGTCTAATTGGTGTAAATAGGAAGCTTTGAATGATATCTTGAGGTGCGAAATACTTTCGAGGTTAAGTGACGTCTTGTGGTCTCCTATTGTGTGTTTGTGAGTATAGGCTTGGTGGAAAAGCATTTGGCTATAGTTCTTGGATTTAAAGATATAATCTTATCTTATGGTATCGGAGACTCGTTTGAAGTAGTAAGGTTTCGGTGTAAGTTGAACCATATTACTTGAGGATTATAGATATGAGCGAGATTCGATGGTGTGAGCTATGATGGAAATACCTTGGGACGTTAATGATGATGTTTGACTTGAGGTTGTACTTTGTTAATAATGAACTCGTGGGCTATATGATGTTGATAATGACGTTTTGGTTCGGTGTTCTACCTTGTGGGCTGTAGGAGTTGAAAAGAGATTAGTATGAAGAATTCCTTGTTAGTTCTTCGGTTTTGAAACCTTTGAGAGTGTGTCAAATTATGGAGTTGAGAGAATGTTACTATGCTTGAGTTGCAATTCGCCAATTGGGAATCCGTGTTATATGAAAGGTGGATGAATTGGGTTGTAATCGATTGTTAATCTAGGTGTACCTTACTTTGATGATTGTGGTACGATGGTTCCGTTAAGAGACCTTTGTTTGGGATGAGTTGCTTTACTATCACCCTAAGTCTGAAAGGAGAAATTTTGTGGATTAAACCTTAAACCTTACTCGGAATCATCCCTTTTCATTTCCATTCTTGAATGTTTTTGTCAAGATTGATCTTTAAGAAATCGCATGCTCGTATCTTATTTCTTCCTCGGATATATTCATACCTCTACTATCTGCTTTGTCTCTTTCTTGACCTCGTTATTTTCAGCAGCTCCTCTCTTGTAATCTCGTGCCTTATTTATTCCCGTGTTCTCCTTGAGATTCCTTATCGTTTTCTATGTAGTTGCTCCTTCATCTTTTCTCTAGTGGATTGGATATTCCGTTTGTAAGGCTCAAAGAATAAGCGTGATGTAATTTGGGATTCTTTACCTAGAATATGTGTCCTTGGATTGAGCAAATTTCATGTTATATTTCATCATGGGAAATAGGACTTAAGCTCTAGGATGAAGCCTAATAGTGATAATGTATCCTCTCTTAGTGGTTTTTGATTTGGAGCTTGGTATTGTAGTGTCATTTTGAGAATTGAGTTGATCATGATAATAGTTCGTTGTTGTTGGGTATTATAACGGTTGTTTGGTATGTCATTTGGGAATTGGATGTCTCTAATTGGTGGATTCTAAAAGAGACTTTGCTTTAGGAAAATTAAGCCGGTACCCAAGGTTTGAGGAGTATTGTCGTAAATGAAAATCGATTCATATTGAGTTTTAGATGAACTAGATGATTTGAATGGTTGTCTGATTGCCAAGTGATTGGCCATTTGTGGTTTGGAATTAGTAATTTTCTTTTATTCTTAAGGAATCATAGTTTGAAATTGGGAAATGTTCATTTCAAGCTTTTGATAGTGAGTACTCAGTTGTTATGGATTATAGAGTTAGAATGGTGAACCCATTTATCTTGAGGATTAGTAACCACCATAGTTTGCTAATGTGACTATTTATATTTGAGGCTTCGAGCGTAGTAATGATCGAATTAAGGATGTTATGGCGTATTAAAGAATTATTATAATCGATAATGGATTGTGGATTTTTCCTTGTCGTGAGATATGGGATGAGGCTTATTGGATCTTAGATAATCATGTTTGTTGCTTTGATTGTTTTTTGACTTTCGAGGATGAGAAAGTTCATTGCAAATTTAGGATAATGAGTTTGAAGTAAATTGAATCAAGAGAATTTCATGGTAAGTCTCCTTTATCTTGTGGTTGTTGGCGATCATATTTCCCTAGATATAAATATTTTGTTGGTGGTTTCTAGTAAGGGTTTTGATGAAACTAAGAAGATTAGAGTTCGTAATGAATCTTACATGTGGATTGTTAGTTGTGGAGTCTACCGTGCCGATGGACTTTAGTGGATATTAAATGGATCTGAATAATTAGGTTATTGGCTTGAAATCTCATGATTATAGAATATTTTTGTAGGATTTCTGATGACTGAAAATGATGAGGTTCAAATTGGGTAAATTGCATTCTCTTGAGGATTTGGTTTATTAGTAGAGTTAGTAATGTCGAATTCTTGTAGATCTTCATGCCGACTTTATCTTGATCTTCCTATCCCAAAGAGTTCAATTTGTTTCATTTTTGTGTGTTTTGTATATATTTTGTTACCCTGAATTGTGTGTGAATTGTGCGAGTCGCTCTATGTACGTGTAATGTCCTGTTATTTGATTTTATCTTTGATAAAACCTTCAAATTTCCATATTATATTTCTAGTTTAACGTTTCAAAGAAGTCTAAAGATGGTTTGTGTACCCTCTTTTTGGAGAAAATAGATTTCTTTCCCTTTTATATTTGGATTTTGTGCATGGTGGGATGTTTGGACTTGTTATTGGAGACGTCTGGTGACTAGTCCTGCACTTACTAACACTTGTTTGATTTTCGATTTCACTATTTTGACTTTGATTTGATCTGGATAATTAGAGTTCTCGTTCGCGACGGGCACTCTTGAGATCCGTAAGTAAAGTTTCACACTTATGAGAATTCTCCTTAAACCGTTTTCGAGAAGAACCTCGTTTCATAAATGTTTCCCTTGTAAAAGCTTTCTTGTTAATTTTTTAAAACCGATTCTTGTCTTTGATACTTTTGTTTTCTACTCTCAAGTTTCGAGGACGAAACTTTTTAAAAGGTGGGGTGATTGTAACACCCGCAAATGTACCCTATTTTTATAGTAAAAATATTTTACGGATACTTTTCAGCGAAATTTAGTTTTAGTTTAGAATTAAATTTTCCGTGTCGAATTTAGAATTTTCGAGTCCGTATTTGGATTTTACGCGAGATTTCAAGTGAATCACGTCTTAAGACGTCATTGACTTTTCCTTGACTTTTTCCACTTACTCTTCATATACTCCCTCATAACCTAATTTCCCTCACAACTCAACATCTTCTTCTTCCTCACCAAGAAACCCCAAATCCCTAGCCTCCATATTTGATCCATCTTAGAATCATCGCTACTCCTTCGTTACTCGCTTAAATTCACTAAGGTTTGTCTTATTCCTTCCCTCTCATCTTCCTCTATCCGTATTGGTAATAAAATTACCGTCTTTCTCGCTTTTCAGTTTATCCGTCTTTCTCAAAGGTGAATTATATTCATCTTTTGTCGTCTTTGTTTAGGTGGAGACTTTCTAGACCCCGACAAAGATTACTATCTAGTGGAGGAAGGTTTAGAAATCGTTTAAAGACGCATAAAGGTAACGGTGAAGGGTTACTCGATATCATTTACGTGTTTTACGTGTTTTTCTATGTTAAGAATCGTATTTAGAATTTGATTAGTAAGCTTAGAAATTGTGTTGATGATAATACTTGTTGTTGTTGAGAATTGATATGAGAATTGATGATTTATGATAATAGTTGATGATGGTTGAGTTTAGAACAAAATGGAGATGTCTTGACCCAAGTCACGGTCGTGAAACTCATGTCACGAGCGTCAAATAATGGCTGACCAAATACCCTTGCGTAACAGACAGTTTCACGAGCGTGAAATGTAAGTCACGGTCGTGAAACTCATGTCACGAGCGTGACATACAAGTCACCGTCGTGACTTGTGCAGTTTCACTACACTGACCCCTTTTCGTAAAATGATCATATCTCCTTCGTTACTTGCTTGTTTTGGGCTTGTGGCCTACCGTTGGAACCGTAAGAGGATAGGCTATCACCTCAACTTAGAATTTATGCATTTTCATGTCTAGAACTCTAGTTATGACAGTTTGAAGTGGACCCTTGTTTTAGTTAGTTTCCAAACTTGTTGTTTTGAGATAAGATCTATGTTTCCTATTTATTATGCTTCTTAAACTTGGTCTAATTCTTATGTATCATGTATTGATTCATTTTTATCATATTTACATTTATATAATGCCCTATTCTCATGCTTGGTGATGGTTTTTGGTATGTCCCACTTTGAGTCGGTTTTTACAAATGTTACGGTTTGAGCACTATTTTGTTATGTGCTTTGTACTCTCATTCCCTTGGCTACCTCCACGTTCGTAAGGCTGGAATGTCGGAACGGGGATGTATCCTACTACTTAATTGCATGTGTTAGTGGGCATACGACGACGTTGTTGGGAGGCGAACGCTATGCGTTGATCGACCCGGCCGTCAAATGTTGTGTACCTGCGAGGTAGTGTTATTTGCATGTAGCGTACCGCTTGTTATGATGCTTTTGCTCTTTTCCGCCTCTTTCGTGAATTATCAACCGAATTTGGGGTACTCGGCGTCTTTGATTGACCAAGTCTTGGATGCGAAATGTTTATCGCATATCGAACCGGAAAATGCGATTCCGGGAGTCTGGCCAGGTTTAGACTAGGACCGTATTATTATCGTCGTCCTATCGGAGGAAATTATTCCACATATACGAAATGTGATCGTGTATGCGTTCAGGGAAATGCTTATCTCGTGGATGCCTTTTAATCATACTTGCCATGTACACGGTGCTAGTGCGTTTCATTTACCGTGAGAGATGTCGTCATTGTGTCGTTGTGTTTGGATGGGTGATTACATGATTGATTATTCATGATCATACCATGACTTGGCATGGTTTGTTTGTCGAGTCTCAATCTTATCAAACTTATACCGCTAACGGTGAGATGCAAGCCCTAGTGAGCGTATTCGGTTGCCTAAGAGTGTCTTCCCCGAGTCTTTGTATAACATGATGGATTCGGACTTGTACTTCTTTATGCTCTTATCATTATATATTGAATTGCCTATCTATCCTTATCGTATTTCACATGTATATCTATATATGCATGCTTCTACTTTTGTATTTCCTTCTATGTACGTTTAATGTGATATGGCTGGGAGAACCCGGAGTTACTCCCCACTGACTATGGCGTTCATGTTTTTCATGGATGAACAGGTTGCTTGATTGGATGGCATTTTGCTTGGTATTTTGGGTTCGGGTGTGAGCTAGCGGGCGTTGTCCCTGGATGAAACACCTCTAAACGTTATTTAGCTTGTTTGCTAATCACTTTTACTTTGATAACATTTGGAGAGACTACGTCTCTTGTTGTAGTATATTTTGTACTTTGGTTTGTAATATTTGACACTCCTCATATACTTCTTCTTGCATGTATAAAAGTTTTAAAAACATCGTATTTTCCGCTATTTACTTCACATGCTTGTTATGTTTTATTTCCGCATTTGCGATGGTTGTCACATCATGTCATTTCAATGGGGATTGAAATATGTACCTGTATTGCTGGAGATTATGAGATTATGAGATGTGAAATTATTGATAGAGTATCAATTTTTCCAGATATTTGATAATCGCAATAATTGTTAGAGTTTCATTAAAAAACTCCTTTATATAGTTTGACTAAATTTTAATACTTTGTTTATCCAAATTGGTTTAAAGAAAGTTGAATCCAATTCAAGTGAACATGATGAACTCAGTGTTTTGTCCCTAGTCACTCATTTGAGGTGACGTCTCGAAGTGACTAGATTGTAAGTCGATCGTTGGTTGGTTCAACACCATGGGGTAATGGAGATGACTGGTCGATTACATAGACAGACTGTGGAGACACTCTGTCGGGCAGTGACCATAATATAGTCCCTTATCAAAATTGTTGAAGCGTGGTCGTGGCGGGGATTTCTATTTTATTCCTATGAGTCGATTCTTTAGACTGGCAACCATTTACCTGAGTCGGTGTAGTTTCCGATTTACTTTGGTTTTTGTCCTAGGTCATGCCGTGAAAAGAGGTCGATGGACATCTTATGGGTCATGGTGATCTGCATCATACAGTGTAAGATGGGTCAACAGGAATTGTCCACCCACGTTGGGTATTAACATCTTCGGGCCACTCGAGGAGTAGTAACTGGAAATGCGTGGCCACGCTCGTAAGAGATCTCTGGTAGATTTTCCGGTCAGACAGTTACTCTCCCAGATCGAGAAAACCACTCTATTTATAATTTTCAATCGCAAGTGCGACCTGTAAGACACCTTGCGATGAGTGGGAGGATGTGACACAAAAAAGACAAGAGAATCGGTAGCACACAACTTGTCGAGACAAGTGGGAGAAATTGTAGGAGGAGAAGTCCTCCGCAATAGTGTTGCTACATGCACAACTTGAATCGGACAAGTGGGAGATTGTTGGAGTAAGTGTCCTCCACAATAGTGTATTTATATAATGAATCTCATTTGGAATATACGTGGCATGATTAGTATATTTTGATACTCCACGTCAGTTGATTAACGTAAATCGGTAACGCTCAGCTAACTAGAGTTTGACGTTATTGTCGTATGACGGCGGTGATCAACTGATCCCTTTAGGTCACAGCTATAGGATGATACCCAAATAGAATACTAATTATTTGTATATGATACAGTTTAATTAGGGCATTACATATATTTGATATTTCCTTCTTCCACTCTTCAAAATCCCTACCCCCGAACCAGCAGCCTTCGCGCCAAGCAAGACCACCCTTGTCCCTTTCTCCATTCTGCGATCACAGAATCCATTGACAGCTGCGCCTTTTCTTTCAATTTTTACGAAAGTGCTTCAAATTCTTCAGAGTTATTTATTGGAAATTGAGTTAGGAACTCATTCCACTTAAGTTTATTAGTCAATTATACGATAACTGACTGAATAAATTTTTCGTCTTATTTTAATACGATTAAACAAGATTTAATTTAGTGATTAATCGTTAATTCATTAAATTAGTTGAGGTTATGCATATATTTTGAGGTAGAGGTAATTAGTTAATTATATTTACAATGAGTTGTAAAATAAATTAATTGGGCATTGTAGGACCCATTATATATTGATATAATGGTAAAATATCACTTAAAAGTTAAGTATATATTATTTATTAATTTGAGTCATATAATTGTTATATGATCAAATTGACACTTAATTATACAAGATAATTAAGCATATGATTAATAAGTATTTGTGGTACAAATATCAAAGTTCAAAATGGTCTATATTGGACACAAGTGACCGGTTGTGTACACATAAAAGGCAATGATAATTGTCTTGAGTGACTTGCACATAAACACACTTGATAATGACATATCCTACAAGCTTTAATCATTATTATAACTCTACACTCAAGCCATTTTGCATGTGAATAAAATAAGCAAAATTGAGCTCACTTGTAGCTTAAGTGGACCGGCCATTTTGGCCTTCAAATAGAACAAGAGTTGTTCATTTTTCATTCACTTCATTTTTATGCTTATTTTCTTCTTCTCTCTACAACTCAACATCTCTCTAAAACTAACATGCATACTAATATTCATATTGTATTACTAGTGTAGTAATACAATAATATTAGTAGTATTATTTCTTACTTATTATCTAGTTAATAATAAGCTAAGATAATTTGGGTTTAGTCTTGGGTGCAACAAGAAGGAGACCTTCTACTTTGGAGGTTGTTTTATGGAGGATCATCCATTAATTTCATGCTCAAGAACAATAAGAAGGAGTTCTTATTGTGCCCATATTGAACCGAAAATTCCCAATGTAAGGATATTTTCATCTTATCTTTTACTTTATGCTTTTACATTTGCATGCATGATAACTAGATCCTAAATCATTAAGTTAAGGTAATTTAATGAACTTATTAGAGGAGTCTAATAAGAGGTCTAGGTCTTTCAATTATAACCTTGAACGACCAATCGAGCCTTATTGCGAACTATAACTCCTGAGTCATCCAATTTATTTCTGAATACCCATCGAGTACCAATCACAGTTCGATTTGAAGGTTGTGAAACAAGGTGCCAGACTTTATTACGTTCAAACTGTTGAAGCTCCTTGATGTGCATATTTTATATGCACATTTACACACTTATTCGCCCCCATTTCAGTCTTACTTATAGCTCATTTGAGCCGATTTCATGTCATATCCCTCGCCTATGCTACTTTGGTATGTTTTGTTCCTCAATTGCAGGTTTAGGAATTCTCGGGGTGCTTTTGGATGCATTTTGGATAGTTTGAAGGGAAATAGATTGAGTTCTAGATATGTGATTGAGGCGATTCAAAATGGATAAGATAGATCTCTTTCTTAGCTGCGGAATGAGACCAAGAACGCCAAAATCCGCCAAGTAACGAAGAAATGGCGGACGTTTTAAGTTCAGTGCGCGGTGCAGGAATTTAACAGTGCCACCGATCGGCAATGCCTCCCACCGATCGTCCAAGGGCCAAATGGCCTACCACCGATCGGCAATGCCTACCACCGATCGGCAATGCCTACCACCGATCGTTAGAGACATCCTGGGGGCCCTTTCCACTTCTTCCTAAGCCTTGTGGACACTTCATACAAGCCCACCTATCGGTGGGAGCCCACATCTACCTTGAACTATCAAATGAAGACCTATAGAGGACAATTCAAGCCCACACCTATTGTCAAGACCAATCCACCGATCGGCAAGGACAAGCCCCCTTTCGTTTTCTACCTCTCTAATCTACTGGGCAAGCTATTGAGCAACGGGACCGAAGCTTTCCGAAGCCCAAGTCACTCAGAAGAAACATCGAAGCCCAAAAGAGAAAACCTAGCTCTATATGAAGGAGAAGTGAAGAGAGTGAGTGGGTATCTCTCCCTAGACGCAAGATCCCTTGTCACGGATCGAGCTTCCGCTCTAAAACACCATTTTAGATTATTGTTTTACATTTTAGTCGATTAGTTTTAAGTTTTCGTTCATTTACAACACGATAGCGATCGGCATAGCTTGAGGCCGATCGGAGTTTTCCTTGTTTTTGCCCTATTTCAGGTTCTGATTCAGTTTTATTTTGTTTTCTGTCATTTTCGCATTTAGTTATTTCGTTCGTTTATTGTTTCCACATCGCTTTGCTATGATGTCTTATGCTAATACAGTAGTTCATATGCTTAGATCTATTTTACCCATGAGTAGCTAATCTGCATGCTAGGGCTAGGGTGAACTATTGTGGATCCGGGATTTGGGGGGTTCCAATTAAACCGTTTATGCATCTGAACCTATGTTTGATTTAATTGTCGTTTGACTGACCTAGGACGCTAGGTTATCATTTGTTTAGTGTATTTCCCCTGAGACTGACCAAGTGATTAGGAAGATAGACCTGACACCAATCGGCATAACCTTATACCGATCGGTAGACATATAGGATAGTGATTTCCGTGAGACCGAACCAGTTATCAGAGTCGCTAGGGGTGGTTAGGAGGCCGAACAAGCAACTTTCTCACCCTTTAGACTGTTTAGACCTTGGCTCGACCTATCCCTTTGACACCATAGTGAACCCGTTCTGCCCTAGTCTTCGTTTCATCTGATTTTCATAAATTTACTTTGTTTTATATTTGTTTTCATTTATTCACTGCTTTCAATTTCGTACCTTCTAAACTCAACCCCTCAAAACTGTAAACACCATAGAATTGAACACTAGACACCCTACATCCGTTTAAACAATAGTCCTCCCTGTGAATTCGACACCCGACTTACCACTAGCTTCATTAGCTAGTATTGTTGGCTTATAAATATTGTTTGATAGCAGTCCCGACGACAAACTGTACGTCAAAATGGCGCCGTTGCCGGGGAGGCAATAGTTTCAAATTGATTTTTAGGGTCTTTAGGTTCAGTTTTACCTTTACACCGATCGGTGGACCTCACCACCGATCGGTGCCCTTGATTTCTGACTGTTTTCTCTAAGTTTTTATGCACAGGAGACGTTCTGGGATCCTACTTACATTCGATCCTGAACCAGAAAGGACCCTGCGCAAGAATCAAAGACTTGCAGAGAGTATTAGTGAGCAATTGTCATCATCTTCATCATCACCCGCATCCACACCACCTACATCACCACCAAGAAGGACCATGCCTAAGCTTTCGGATGAAGGGCTGCCTACGGCTGCTCAAGTTCCAACTGGGACTCTCAAGCCGAACCTCATAGCTACCAAGTTCAAAATAGATCCATCATTTTACAACTTGGTTCGAAAAGAGCAATTCGGAGGAGGGATGAATGAAGACCCGGCTAGTCACATCAACAAATTTTGCGACTTGTGCGCAATGATTATCGATGAGGGTGTGACCCAAGACCAAATAAAACGAATGATGTTCCCGCATTCTTTGAAGGACAAGGCCTCATCTTGGCTGCAAACTCTTAGTGTGACAGAGAGCAACGCGTGGGATACACTTGTGCTAGCTTTCTACAGAAAATTCTTCCCTCCGGAGCGTACCGCTAACCTTAGGATGCAAATCACTGGGTTCAGACAAAAGGTGAATGAGTCTCTATATCACGCATGGGAAAGATTCAAGGGCCTAGAAAGGCAATGCCCTCATCATAGGTTTACTAAGGGGTACATCGCCATGACTTTCTACAACTCCCTCAATACAGACTCAAGGAGGATATTAGACTCCGCAACAAATGGGAGGTTTGACTCGGTGGAGGTTGATGAAGCTAGGAATGTGATTGAGCAAATGGCTAATCATAGCATATCGTATGTACAATCATCCTACACTAGTGTTGCAGCAGTGAGTGGTGAGACATTTTTCCAGGATAGCGTGACATCACAAATTGCAGATTTGACAGCACAGCTAGCAAGTCTGAAGATGGACAACTCTCCCCCGATCGGCACACTCCTCCCACCGATCGGTGGAGTGCAGTCCTCGCCATTGCCTATGATCTGTAATGCATGTGGGTTATATGGGCACACGATCTACACATGTCAGGGCACTCAAGAGCAGGTTGCTGCATTCCATAACTATCAGCAAAACTCTCCTTATGGTCAGAGCTTTCAACAACCCTACAAGCAACCATATCAAGCTCAGTTTCATCAAGGCCCTCCACCGGGCAATACAAGCACCTCTAGTTCAACCTATCAACATCCAAACAAGGCTGCATCCACATCGTCACCACAACCTTACAAGTCACCCACTTTTACCGACATGAATGATCTACGAAGCATGTTGCAAGGGGTTCTGAAAAGCCAAGAGCACTTTATTGCTCAAGTGGCTCAAGTGGCTAAAAGTGACCAAGAAAAGTCTAGCGCCATCAAGAATTTGGAGATTCAAATAGCCCAGCTGGCCGCCTCGCAAGCTCAAAGGCAACAAGGCCAATTGCCTCCACAACCCAACCACCCAACTCACACTCTTAATGCTATTCATCTTCAGAGTGGAGTTAGCTATGACAGTCTTTTCATGCCAAGGGTTGAAAAGAAGAAAGTCAGAGACAAGGGTGAACCAGAATATGAAACAGAAACAAGCAGGGGCAAAAGTGGAACATTACCTCGATCGGTGGACCCCACCACCGATCGGAATGGGGGTCTAACAGGTGCTGGAGAGAGCTCTGGGGAAGGTCTGGAGAAGGACTTGATAGCTGGAAATGCTGGAACTGAAGTTAAGCTGCCATTCCCGAGGCGTCTCAAGCAGAAGTCCCCTTTCGAGGAACAATTTGGAAAATTTAAAGAGGTACTTGCTAAACTTAATATTACTATTCCATTTCTTGATCTAGTGTTACAAGTACCTTCTTACACCAAGTTCCTCAAAGACCTCTTGAACCGGAAGAAAGCATTGCCCCAGGTAGAGACAATTGCTCTCACAGAAAGGTGTAGTGCACCTCACTTGAGCAATTCTCCACCTAAACTAGGTGACCCCGGTAGTTTCAGCATCCCATGTACCATAGGCGCCCTTAATATAGATAATGCTTTATGTGACCTCGGCGCTAGTGTGAGTGTCCTACCCCTATCTCTAGCTAAGAAAGTCGGATTGACTCAGTTTAAAAGCTCGAATATGACCATTCAAATGGCGGATAGGACCATTTCACGACCATTAGGGGGGCTAGAGGACGTCCCAGTACAGATTGGAGGGTTCTTTATACCAGTAGACTTTGTGGTGTTAGACATTCCCGAGGATGCTAACATCCCCATCATTTTAGGGAGACCCTTCTTACATACGACTAGCGCAATAATCGATGTTGGTAAACGAACTTTAACCTTTAAGGTGGGGGGTGAACTCCTTGTGTTTAAACCTTCAGCTACACCCCGTTCCCCCTTGGTTGTTCAGTCTGATTCGTTGATTAAGGAACAGTACCAGCCAGTTCAGACCACCACAGGCCAGAACAAGGGCCAAAATGGCCAGAGCACACTCACACCGATCGGTGAGGTACCCCCCACCGATCGTCATCACGGGTCCCACCGATCGGTGGTAGGCCTGAAAACCCCTGTGAGCTGTGTTGTGGAGTCTAGCTGTGTTATTACTGATTTTATGGCTCCGTCTCACTATTCTGGAGACCCTGTGGAGTCTGTTTGCCTTGTCCCATCTTTCGCAGGTCGCAATTTGAGTAGCTATTCGAAAGGATTCGAGGGCAAGAGTTTGAGCGGAGAGTCGATGTATGGGATGCCGCGAAATTTCTGGAGAAATCAACCTTCTTATAGTACACCATGGCAACTCGCAGTCCTCCAAGATGATTTTGGAGACACTTCTGATGGAGGGTCATACAGCGACCCGATTATTTGACATATACTTAGACTTTGAGACATTTTTTTGTTTTTAGTTGGACTATTTTTCATTTTGAACAATTTTGTTTTTTGGTTTGTTTTAGTTTTGGACAATTTGCGATTTGTAACTTTGAACATTGTGTGAGATGAGAGCGAGAGAGACACTTTTCCTCCTGTTTTGTAATGCTACAGGTAATTACGGAGCCGTCTAGTTAATGATAGCTCGGGATGGTGAGGACCTGTTCACCATTCACCGCCTTGCTTTGAACCGGTTTGGGGGAACTCTCACTCATTCTGTAAGTCTACCCTCTCCACTTTCACTCTCACCTGCATTCCCCATTCTCCTTTAACCACCTTTGCTCTGATTTTCGTCAATTGAGGACAATGACGAGTTTGGTTTGGGGGAGGGTTTTGGTTGTGTGCTTCATTCATATGTACTATAAGCAGTTGCATGTTCATACGTGAAAATAAAATTTTTTAGAACTGTTTATGTGTGTGTATTGGTTTGAGATGTGCAAAACGACGATGAAGATATATACACTTAGCTTAAGTCATCTCAACTGTGGTCTAACCTATATGATACGACATATTGAGATTAGATTGGATTAACGAGTCTAACTTGTCTAAATTGACTTGTTTGATGTGAATCTACTTTGTATCAAAATGCTTCTCAATGACGTACTGTAATTCTTAACCTGTATGCTCGTGCTTGATTAATAAGTGTGAATATTGACTCGTTGTAGTTTCCGAAGGTATGCACTCTAGGTCCGCGGACCGGGCATTCACTTAAATTTGAACTCCACTTAGCCAAATTGCCTTGATTCGTCCCTTTAGATGTAGGATCCACTCTTTATTGACCACGTTTCACAAGACTATATTGACTACCTTGGTTACAACCTTACAAATTATGAACTACATCGTAAAAACATCCTACCCAGACTGTAATGGTTGCGTATAGGAGAGTTATGTCACGAAAACGTGTGAAATGAAGAAAAGGGCCTGATTTTTGAAGTTTTTGAGCTGATACCTATCGGTGTGGCCTAGTACACCGATCGGTGAAGGTAGTATGCCGATCGGTGGGCCCCTGTTTTTGGCCTGTTTCATTGTTATTTGAATATATGGAGAATAATTCAGCTCCACAGCAAGTTATACAGCAAGAATAGTGATCGAAAGTTGAGTTTCCAAAAAATAAAGTGAAGTACTGAGATCTATTGTGAAGGTAGCAGTTCCAAAATGGTGCTATCAATACATGAATGTGAATTCCTATTGTGTGAAGTGCAAATACTGAAGTTATGATAATGTCAAGAGATTCGAATTTTTGCCTATGATCGGTATTGGTTAATGTTATGGTCGTCTGGGTCTTTTCATTAGTGGTAGCGCAACCACCAGTTTTTTTTTTAGCCCCACACTCCCATACGCGTTAGCACGCACCCATCTTTCACCTATTGAACATAGCCCCATTACAACCTTGTGCCCAGCACACCTTGAGAACTTTTAGTACTACGAGTATTATTTACGAACTTGGATCATGTTATTGAGTGTGCTTGTTGAGTCTCTACTTTTGAGCTCGTTTGCAAGGTCTTGCGTTATTCATGAAGAACATTGAAATTTAGGCATGTATAAGACCTGTTTTGAAGGTCGACTCTTGTGCACTTGTTCTTTTCTATTTGTGAAAGCCA
>JAIUZE010005790.1:0-79479 GCA_022085475.1 Heliosperma pusillum
TTTTCATTATATGATCTATAAAGGAAAATTTTCAATTTGGGTGCCCAAGATTTCACATAAGTTCAATTTGGGTACCTCACATTTGCATAATGTCATTTTGGGTACCTCAAGTTTGCACTTAGTTTCATTTTGGGTGCCTCACATTTATATGGTTTCGTTTTGGGTGCCACAAATTTAAGTTTAGTTTCATTTTGGGTGCATTTTTATTTTCTTACCATATTTTAAATTAAAAAACTATATTTTTCATAAATTATATTAAACTAATTATAGAATTAAGTTGTTTTAACAATGATTATATTTTTAAAGGTTATATTAAATTGACTTTTAATTATGTTTGTAATTTAAAGTATTAAAACTAAACCATTATTTAGTTAGGTTTCCCCTATTGTTATAAAGGGGAATATTACGTATGGTGTATGTTTAGATGAGATTATAATATAAAGCTTACCTTTCACCAAAAAAGAAACTAAACCATTATAATTATTATTTCAAATATAATATATAAATATAAACATTTCAATATAATTCTTGATTTATCTTTGATGCAACCGACGACCTGTTCGGGTTGGGTTTTGACCTTAAACTAACGGGTTGTTTCGGATTTGGGTCAGACTGTTCATGGGTCGATATTTTGGGTTTTGACCCTTGGAGAAGCGGGTTGAGTTAGCACTTACTCTTTTAATTTTTTTGTATGCTTAGGACAATTATAATTCGTAGCACTTGAGCACTATCTCTTGATTTTTATTTTGGTACGTGACGCTTACCTCTTAATTGGAGTAGAAATAACTCACCTTAAACCATGAAATAAGCACGTCTTGAGACTTAACCGACGTTATTCAAGCCTAGGGAGAGTGTAAAATGGATGGTTATGAGGGAGCAAAATAACATAACAATTGATTTACGAGTTGTTTGATTACGTTATCGTCGTGTTTAAAACCGTCTAATTTTGTTATTTTTATTAAAAGAAAACGTCTTTTTAAAAAAAAAACTAATATTTTTTAGAAAGAGATTAGAGAGAGTGTAAATAGATGGTTATGAGGGGCAAAGTTGGAAGTTCAATGCTAATCGTCCACGTTATTTAGTAATGTGTTGAGTTATATAGTATGCCCCTTTCTAAATTGGTATTGGTCAACAAATAAAAATTTGAGGTAACCAAAGTGAAATTAAACTCAAATGTGAGGAACTCTAAATGAAATCATATAAATGTGAGGCCCCCATATTGAAACTAAGTTACCCAAACTGATATTGTGCAAATGTGAGGCACCCAAAATGAACTTATGTTAAACCTTGGGCAACCCAAACCGGAAACTTTGACAAGTATAAAAGAATCTTCTTTGTTGAAATAATAATATACTTTTAACAATTATATTTTTACTTATTAACTGCCAAACTTTCTTAACTTTAACCCTAAAAAAGGAAATGGAAAGTTAAAAAAATTTACATATTCCGTATTATCTTGTGGGATCAACCAAGTTTTATATAAAAAAAAGAAGCACTAGAATTAAAGTAGACTCACAAGTCACAAGTATAGAAGAAAGCAGGGCATAAAATCAATATAAATGAGGATTAAAGATGCATACCATTGCTCTTTGTTTAGAGGAACAGCTCGATAGTGCCCTATCGAACAAGGAATGATACAAGGGTGTAGTACCAGAATCTAGGGCTCCAAAATTAAAAGCTATAATAGGATAGCCTTTTGGCTGAAAGCTAACTTTGTCCTCCATTGTTGCATGGGCACTAGATCCGAACCCATAATTGCTCTGCTGAAATCAAACATAAAGTTCAATCCTCATAATACTCATGTATCTTTTGCCTGTCTTATAATAAAGGGAATGATGTGCTCCGACACCATTGCTATGTCAAGATTGTCAACAGTCCACAACTTACCATAGTATATTACACCCAAAAAATCAACTTTTATCATTTTATATTAGCATTATTAGGACATTAAATATCCCCCTCACCAACTGAATAGAAACACACCAATTAAGTCTGTGTATTATGCCCACAACAATTTATATAAGATGATCTACATATAAGCAATCAATCAACCGTACAATCTCGTAGAAGACTGACCTTTATACCATCGATTTAATTAATCCTATATGGAGTATCTGAGATCAAACGACGTAAGATGCCAATCAAGTTAGCTGGCAACTTTAAGACAATATTAAGGCCATATAACTGTCATCCAGAATTAGCCATCAATATCGAGTTTCATCCTTTCACCAACCTTTAATTCTGCTATAATACTCCCCTCTGTATTATTCTTTCTAAAAGGGATTCAGAGAATTCTGCTACACGTGAATCGTCTTGTGTCCACTGGCTACAGCTACAGAAAATAAGCACCACGGTATAACATGGTAAACTTCCCGAAAAGAAAAAAACATTGCATGCCAAATAAATTACCGTTCCTTAGCTTGCTACTGTTAGGCAAAAAATCATAGAACTTCGCACTCCCAAACATCAGTAAAAATGCCGGGAAGACATGCCAAACAGGAACAAGCAACAAACCCGGTCTCCTCATTCCTTAGAAATATTAGTGGAGCTGTATATACTTTTGCTCTAGGGTGAGCCAGAAATCAGTACATCACTAATGGTCCCATGAGGATAAACACCATAATTAGGCTACTCCCCTTTTATTACTAGTAAGAAAGTATCACTGATTAAACTCAATAGCCCAAAAAATGTCTGAAAGATGCTTAGAGCAGAAAAGAGAACAGACATAAGGATTAGTGGAGCTTTATGGGAGAGTGACTTTCATCATAAGATTGTCCCATTGCTAGGAGGGCTCCGAAGTCCATGAGCTAAGACATAGAGCTTAGGCATTAGCAAATTGTTGTTTATTTATAAATTTATTCCTTTTACTCGACATTTTAACGCATCCACAACTATGGGATTCCTACATACCACCTACCAGGCTACCATTACCACATCATTCTAACTCCAGTTGAGAACAACTCTTTAAAAAAATATTCAGAACGAAGAAGAAACTCCTACCATTTTTTCACAGCCTTCTCCATTTGGAAAAACATGAAAGCAACTCCGCTCTCAAGAAAATGTTCTTGCTTCAGAGTGATCGTTAATAAGTACTTTTTCCCACGAAACCACTAAGAACAACTATGCTTCAAATTACAAACGTAACCATTGTGAATGGGCTTATGGCCTTATATAGGCAATATGCATAAAAAATTCATCCCCATCATAAAGGCATAGCCGCTAGACAAACATAACCAAACCTACAATGTTCAAATGATCTCTATCCTTTAAATCTGACATACGGATAACTCCTCCATTTACGCATATTTATTGTCGATAAGAAATTAAGAATTTCTTGACTACAAAATTTTACTTACTTTTGGAAGACGATACCATTTATTTTGAACTAAACAAACATGTCACGGCTGCACGACCTATCTCATATGCCACACTTACCACGTTGGTATATACAATTGATCCGCTACTGTTTTCATTTATGTTTTAAAGAAGGGACATACCAATATAACTAGACCTACCCTGGCCACTAAATTGTAACTAAAGAGCTACTGTAACATCAAAGAATGGGTCCCCCTAGTAGTAAGATAACTAATGAACAAAACATCCAGAAAATGGGTCCACATGGAAAGATTCTACACAAGACTACAAGCAGCAGCAAGATATATACGTAGGATCACATAATTCAAAACGAGGGTCTCGCAAATAAAGTGATTGGAAAAAACAACATTAATTGAATTATTGACCTTAATATGATGATGTCTTTTTTCCTTGTGATGTTAATTGTTGAATACCGGTTGTACTTGATAGTTGCAGTGGTCCAAAACTCTACTCAGCTCCCACACAGCACATCCTTGTGAATATCACGTGATACTGAACCTTAACAACCAAAGGGATTGGTCAATAGCTTGGAAAAAGGACATAGATAGCAAGCTTAAAGCAGCCTAAGTTACTAGCGTGTGACAATTTGTGATTTAACCCCAGGCAAAGAAGCTTAGCACACCCAAGAGCAACTCATCTGAAGAATCAGCAATAATTTAGACTTGGCTCTTCCAGCCTAGATTAGAGTTGTGGTCCAAGAACGTTCTCCAAACCGGAACTCCTAATAAAAAGGGCCTCGATTATCTGTAGAAATTGTTTTTACTTATCTTCCGAGCGTGTACGACTACGTACATATGTAATCATGACATAAAGGTTAACAGCAAAAAAAATGACTAAAGAGCAAATTCGAATCCTGTTATGTTACTTCCAACATAATATCTTTAACTGAATACTTGTTAAAAGGCCTACTTTAGCTTTGTATCGCCCCCAAGATTAAACACCCGTGACCTAGATTCTAGGAAGCTCTTAATGTCGCATCATAATGTGGACGTTACTAAGTAGGAGTTTTAAAGATCACCAAAAGTTTTAAATCTCGGTTTCAGTCACATTATCGCTGCCTAATTTTGCGAAACGCGGTCAATATAGTCACAAAAGTCAAGTCTCAAAACGCGGTAAAATATGGTTGCGAAAACCGAAACTTTATAACCCATACGCGAATTAGTTTAGCGGCTGATATAAAACTTTGTAATCACTGTAACCATAATGTACAGCTATCTAGGGCAATATTTGCCAGTCAGTGACCAACAACCACTATTGAGTGTATTAGTGTATTACTATGGCTTCAAGCTCTCTCACTAGCGATAATTCTCCCTTCCACAAAATAATTTACAACTTAATTATTATTAGTATTATTATGAGCAAAGTACTTGCTTTGCCAACGCTATTAATCTTCTTTTACCATGTTCACAGCCTCTTTCTTAGATTAGAAGTACTATTCTTGCTAGTATTTGAAATTTAAAAACAATTTGAAACTGTATATCATGAAACTTTCCAAGACCCAACCGTACATGTAGTACAACGCAAAAATGAGAATGAACGCTGTCTTAGTTTATTCGGAGTATATCCCGCTATCTACTTTTAACTTTTAGAGGCTCTATTAAGAGTTTGAAGTATAAGACATATAACTCTCACCCTCTTGACATGCCATTGGAGTGATACCCAAAATTCTGGAGCTCATAACATATAAATGCATAGTACATCTAAACTAGAGCACACAAGAACGACACATATTCACCCACAGTTGACATAAAACATTAACAATCAGCATCAACATTTATTAGGTTATTGTCAAATTTTAATGACATCTTGTCAGTATTATATATCCCTATTGACAATAGATGCACAAAATATATATTCCATCTATCACCGCCTACCAGCATGTGTAACTATTACGCAATCAATACTTGGCGACAAAGTTACCATCGCTATTGCTTGAGTTTCAACATTAATAGATTTCTTGTCAATGTAAGTCTAACACAGTAAACCATGTGGAACTCCTAAACAACAACAAGATCTGCTGATCATTCTAGGAAGCTCTTACTATCACCCTTAGTGCAAAGCAGTGCTAAGTGCTAACCAAACAGAAAACGTGTTTATCACCATTTTACTAATAGAGTAAGATGGTAAAAATTAATCTATTTCTCTGCTAGTATTGAGTAATAGTAAAAATGTCAGTAACTACGATTAACTATCCTACCCAGAGTAGTATGGGTATCGCTGCATTGGTAGTACTGCTCATGACTCATCAGACTAGTAGTGAGGGTAGAATGTGAGAATTTATCCATCCCCAGAGGTAGCATTAAAAATGAAGCATAGACCTTCAAAGGCAAATTCTTTAGAAATCAGAAAATATGTGCATATTATAATAAAAGAAAAAAGTATAAATGATTAATGTCCTACGTCGCAAATTGCAATCCCCCTCACGAAAAGAAACCTTTACACCTTTTGATTGCTAGTAAAAGGTGTTAAATTTAAGCAACTTGCAAATATTGAGACACAAATTCTCATTTGTGACGGGGCGACCCGTCGCAAGCTTAAGACGGGTCAAGCCCCCCTCACGAAGAGCAAGTCTTAACACAGCAATCACAGGTTCCATTTGAATCAACTCAAGTCTAGCAGACCCCTTACTCTACATGAGAACAACAATTAGAACAAACACGTGATTTTCATACGTCTCTAATTATCATGGCAGGTGCTGCAGTGAGGATCATAATTGGCAAACAGAAGGTGGAGTCAAGCAGCAAACTCATTCAACCTCAGTTAAGACATTCCCTAGCATAAGCAGTTCCACATTTTCACTAGAAGGGTATCTTTAAAAGATTTTTCCGTTCACACGGTGATATAGTTATATCATATCGGTACAAAATTGTCGTTAAACTGAGATGAGAACAAATTTATAGGTAGTTACATTTCGGGCTTCAGCTACCTACTCTACCAAAACAATATAACACCACTCACCACTAAACATGATACGGCACAAAGTAGCCAGTAGTCATTGTTAGACAAAAGTGTCAGCGACAAAAGTATTAGATTTATATTTTCGCTTACAAAACGAGAGTGATGAAATCATCCGCCTAAACGAAGATAAAGAAGAAATCCAATTTTGCCTCATTTAGCTATCAAACCTTTTGCACCACTCTACCCAAAAGAAGTAGAGAAAACATCACTTTGCTTTATTTTAGCTAGAAAATGTTATTTTGTGGCATTTGATACTGAGGAAAACAAAGCAACTAAAAGGGGTCACATTTCCATGTTTGACTTTAATCATTGAATAGGATTTATGTATAAATAACATAGCACACTCTCGATAAAAGACTCAACTGGCTTTTAATTCGCTTCATCTTCTTTAAAATACGGACATAAAACACTCTCGATAAACGACTCGACTTCCTTTTTGATATACTTCATCTTTTTTTTTGAAAAAAAAAAATAAAAAAAATTCCTCTATAACGGGCTAACCGAACAAAAAAAGTTTTTTCTACACTTTGGTTAACAACCCAAACAAAATTTTATCCCTTTCTAGAATCGCCATAACATCAGTTGTATGTCGACTGACTATACCATAATTGTTTTTCCTCGGCGTCTTATCCAAGGGATCTGCAATTGATATTACTCAAAAGTCCTAAGAGATGAGGGGAATATGAAATGGGTAATGAAAGGTCAGGATCCTTCAATTTCCCATGAAAGGACTAAAGCAAACTCTAAAGAAAATCAAATTAAAATAAGGAAATAAAACGAGCATAAGATCTTGGAAGCAAATCACATTCATATATGTGCAAGATTTGTACAAATAACGAGAAACTAATCATTTTGTGTAATTGTTTACAAAGTTGAGCTATCTTTCAAATAAGATGAAATAAATGAATTTGAAGCAAAGGAGAAAGAATAATTTGAATTTGAAGAAATACCCATCCTCAATATCTCACCATCAGATAGAATGTAATACACCAAGTCATCCTTTATTCTATGTTTGGAGAACAACAATTCAGATCCCAGATTATATATTAGTTTTGAAGAATTATTTACATAGCCAGTATAAGATGAAGAATAACAACAGGCTATAAATATATACTGTTGAACATCCAACTTGTTTAATAAAAACCTGACGAGTTGGAAAACTTAAAAACATAAGCACCCAATTACGCACATACATTATCATAATTTACTCTGATGACCTCACAGGCTAAAGGTCGTCCATCAAACTAATTCAAATGAACATACACAGCCTAATGGTTTGAGTCTAAGCCGGGATACTATTTATCTTCTCTCATAAGCATCATGGAAAATCTTCGTCCCTACAATTAGTCAATTAGTGTGCTAAAACAAACCCACATGGAGAAATGCTTCACTAACAAGCTTTATTTAACCCACTTTCATGTCATGACAAACCAAAATTGATCAGTTGATTATACCATTATCTCTAATAAATTATTTTTGTTTTCTAAAATAGCAAGATAACGCATGCACACAGCTTTCATATGAAAATCAGGTCATTCTAAGGCCACCAGAAATAGCACCTAAGAAGTCAATACAAAAAGACTTCGAAATCCTAAGACATGTGTGGTTCCCACAAAAAAAAAGACATAAATGTGGTAAATCTACACAAACTTAAAAAGGGAAACCATAAGGGAGAGATTGATTGTAGCCACTCTATAAACAACCCAGCAAAACGAGCCCCCACCCAAGTCGAAAATGATAGCTTGCATGAATAATTAATTCTTAAATCCCTAATGACGTCTCCACCACTTCACATTTGTGACCATATTTGACTTCAGCTACCTCCTCTTTAAATTCTGCTCTTCTCAGAACAAAAAATGTATTCACTTTTAACCTTCTCACCATCTACCCCCACTTCTCTTTTGCCGTGTAAGTTACAACATACATCAATAAACAATGGGATCATGTAAACACATTAGACAATATGAAAAGGTTGTATTTAGAGTATTCTTTGTTCTCCTGCTAACTTCGGCAGGCAACATCAACCAATGTTCTTATCTACCACATGCCACCCCGTCTCTGAAAACCTCAAACTCACCTGACATAACATCATCCCTCATGAAACTACGTATTCATGGCCATTTTGATTTCGACAACACCAGTTATGTAGCAAGTGACTTTGGCAAGAGATACCATTTCCTTCCTATAGCAATTTTATCACCAAAAAGAGTCACCGACATATCTTCCACAATCAAACACGTTTATGCCATGGGTTCTAACTCTGCCCTCACTATTACGGCAAGAGGCCACGGTCATTCACTTCAAGGCCAATCACAAAATGAAGGTGGCATAGTCATCACCATGGAATCACTAAAAGAGCCAAAAATGAATGTTCACACCGAGGAATCACCCTATGTTGATGTTTCAGGGGGTGAACTGTGGATAAATATTTTGCATGAGACTCTGAAACACGGCTTAGCGCCTAAATCATGGACTGATTACCTTCATTTGACTGTGGGGGGAACCCTATCAAATGCTGGGATTAGTGGACAGGCGTTCAGGCATGGACCTCAAATAAATAATGTCTATCAGCTGGAAATCGTAACCGGTACGCTCTCAACTCACTCTCTAATACCCAGACAGGCGCAGAAGCGAACACACGATAGACAACAGAAAATAAAATGAATCACACCTCATGCAAATTTATAACAGCACAACTTAGTAACTCGCACCAAGACTACAAATAATTCATAACATGCTGCTCATTCTTCAAACAAATAACACGATATAAAAATGATATTCAATGTGAGAAATTTAAATTTATGACTCAGTGCTTTCATGGGTGCAGGAAAAGGCGACGTAATACAGTGTTCAGAGAAAGAGAATGCTGACCTTTTTTATGGTGTCCTTGGAGGACTAGGACAATTTGGCATCATTACTAGAGCCAGGATAGCTCTTGAGCCAGCACCGAAAAGGGTATGTACCACATAGTTCATTTCGAGCAATAATGAACCATAAATGCACTCTGCTAACCTGGACACCAGTGTTTTACAGGTAAAATGGATAAGAGTCCTCTACTCAGATTTCCACATATTTACGAAAGATCAAGAACAGCTTATAGCATTAGAATATTCCTTTGATTATATTGAAGGATTTGTCATAATGAATAGAACACGCTTGGTTGATAGCTGGAGATCTACCTTCAGTCCCAAGGATCCACTTCACGCTAGTCAGTTCAGATCTGAAGGGAAAATTCTCTATTGCTTGGAATTGGCGATGTACTTCAATCCTGAGGATATGAACGTTATGAACCAGGTTAGCATTTCAGACCACCATAGCCCTGTGAAGGGAGTAGTTATTAGGGGGGTAATAGGGCTCATATGCACTAGAAAATGAAGAAGAGTGGTGATGGTGGAGGGTGGAGGGTGGAAATGTGGAAATGAAGGCAATATTTATCTCTTTAGAGGTAGCCCACAAGTAATGCATTACCCTCATATCGGGGTAATAGTTCCTCATCCACCTTCTCTCTCCACCCACACTTCCACCAATCTCTCCTATCTCTTCTCATTGTAAGCTCTATTACTCCCCTAATAATGACTCTCATTCTAAACCCTCAAAAGTAATATGAAAATCATACATACTCAGAACTAACCAGCTGTGTTTTATATACAGCGAACGGAGTACATATTGGCTAAGCTGAAATTTGTTTCCCATACCATATTCCAGTCTGAAGTATCTTATGTGGACTTCCTGAACCGTGTACACCTGTCTGAAATAAAGCTGCGAGATAAAGGATTATGGGATGTCCCTCATCCCTGGTTAAATCTTCTTGTACCCAAGAACAATATACACATCTTTGGGAAAGAGGTTTTTGGCCGTATCGTCACAGACACGAGCAACGGTCCGATCCTCATTTACCCAGTCAATCAGTCAACGTAAGTGAATCATCCAATAGTTCATTAGTTATTGAGTGTAGAAATGCGTAAATATAATAATTGAGGATCTTCTTTGTGCCAAACAGATGGAATGATAGGACATCTCTAGTGACACCAGAGGGAGATGTATTTTATCTTGTAGCATTTCTGACTTCTGTAATGCCATCCTCAACTAGCTCAAGTAAACATGATGAAATCTTAGTCAGGAATAAAAGGATTATAAATTTCTGTAACATTGCCAAACTTGGGGTGAAGCAATATCTGCCACATTATGACGATCAAAAAGAATGGCGAGCACATTATGGCCCTAAATGGGATGCTTTTTCTCAGAGAAAAAACGCTTATGACCCCCTAGCGATTCTTGCACCAGGGCAAAAAATCTTCCACAGAGGTAGAGCCACATCATGGTTATCCGAGTAGCTGATTCAGATATAGGAAGTCTTGACAACTAGAAAGAGAGAGCATCAATGCTAAACTCAGTAAGTAATCAGCTCTTGCATTTTCAGTGCCAAAACATAGCCGGCTTTAAAAAAAAAGGAGAAATATAATGCAAATTTGTGAAAGATAACCTTGTCCTAGCCACACATGATGAAAAACTAAGCTGGAAATCTAGATGTTTAAACTTGGAATTTAAATTCTAAATGGGAAAATATGCAACTGTTAAAAAAACACACTGAAATAAAGATTAAACTGAAAAGGATCCACAGATTGGCCAGGAAGCGAATTCACAGATACCTTCCTTCTAGCAGTTGAACCATGTTTACAATACACACAAAACTAAAAACAGCTTATCACATCACAAGTGTTACAAGCGTACCTGCCAGATGTAAACGTTTCTGACTATTAAAATAAGACATTCTCTTAGACGGTCAATTCACTCTGACTCCTTATCGTTTCTCCAGCCTAGACCTGGTCGTTGTCTCTCACCCTCGGGCTCTTCATAGTCTCGCATATCAAGCAAGGACGACTCGAAGTCAGTTGAGTCACTCGCCATTGGAAGGACACTACTTAAGCCATCTCGTGCACCAAACCCTCCAGCTCGTATTACATCATCAGGATCAATAGTAGCTTCCATGTTTACCTCCCCAGATGGCTCTATATGCTGAGATACTTCCTTATGTTCACCATCTTTCCCGTATTTGCGATCATATAAGAGAGAATGTTCAGTGTCTTCTGTAACGACTTTGTCCTCAGGAATATTATTAACATCCTTTACAGGCTTGCCCTTTTCATATGTATCTGAATATTAAAAGCTACATAAATACAAAATTTCCTACGTGGGCGGGATTCAGTAGCATTAACATAAACAATTGACATAAAAAAACTTTGTCGCTTCATTGTACTAGAGGCCCGAGGAAGATAATAATGCTCATACGAAAATAAGTTCATTATTCATTGATCACCATGCGAAATACACACAAGTCACAAGAACACATAATACAAGAACAGGTGACGTGATGAGCATCGAATCAATTGAGTGTGCGACATTAGCATATGCCTTAAAAAACAATCTGCCATGACTAGAAATGCCTCAATAACGGAACTTAGAAATCTAAACACTGCAATCTAGGAAAACTGTGTTGGTAGGCATGTCAAATGCAATAGAAAAGATAGCTTGCTTAAGTACCAAATCTACGTTTGTCCTAATTTACTGAATAAACAATAGCTATGAGTAGATACTAGATAGGTGTATGACACCAACTTCCTTCACCCTCACCCTACGAAAAGAGGGCATACCACATAAAGAAGAACTAGCACAATACACTTTTCTACTATAGCCAATGCAGGATACATACATATGTTGCTCAACTTAAAATAGAAGTTTGTACCAGTTTTCACTGCAGCTCCATGACCATCCATGATACGTCTGAAAAAACACGAGCGGTAATGTGGTCTAGTCGTTCCACTTGTTTCCTGCAACAACTTCCAAATATTACTCCTACACAAAACAAAACAAAACAAAACAAAACAAAACAAATAGTGGCTAGCAATAGAAAGTATAGGACGAACTCGACAACAGTTCTATGAGAGCACCGATGGATGGAAGTTGGAACTATTACAAAATGCACTTTTCGGAGGCTATTATAAATACACAAATTTGCAGACTCAGTTCATTGACAAATAATCAGGCAGTCCAACCATTACAGAAGATGAACTCGGTACTTATGGCAAGTAAAGCACGATTAGTGAAAACACCATCTTAAAAAAAGCCAGATATAAAATTACGGATACATTATGACAAGTCAGGGAGGGTAAATATTTAACAACACGAGATAAACATCAAGAGTTCAGTAAATTGTCCCCAAAATCAACTACCCCTGATATTATAATTTTTCCCAATAATCCAACAAAACATGACTTCAGACTCCCACTTGATCTCGGTACTGAAAATGATTCTGAAGTTCTCTAATTGCAACAAAATAGAGAGACTACAGCATCATATGGTATCGCAACCTAACACATGGTAGCCTAAGTCAACGAATTATATTACATGTATAGCGTATTTTGTAATATGGATATCGTAAACAAAAAATCGTAAACAACAGCAGCTAAACCCTAATTCATCTACCAAGCATGTACTCCGTATTTGTCAATTTGGTATCCCAGGCCTTCAATTTGCTCCGACTATAAAAAACACAAATAATGAAATAATCTAACCCCTTCAAATTCCAGCTACTCCAAACTCAAAATCGACACAATCGCGTCGCGGCGTAAACAGCTAAAACAGAGTATTACATTTACTCGGTTCATCTACTAAACCCTAAATTACCAGGCTTAACAATTGCTCAATTCTCTCCGCTCCAAACACCGAAAAACTAGGGCGAAAATCGAATTGCGCAATAATCTAACCCCTACAAATTGATACATCCGTGAAATCTCAACAATTAATAATTCATCGATAATCAAAATCAAAGCAATAATCTCCGTATTTTCACTGCACAAAAACCGTCACAAAAACATGATAATATAATTATATTCTACAAAATCACAGCAAATACAAAAATTGCACAAATGATGAATAAATGAAGATGATAAGCACGAATTAAGTGATTAACGCATACGATTACATGATATTATATTATACTCCGTATTATATTATTTATACTAAACAATTGGTATTGTATATAAGATGAAGATAATTAGGTAAAAATGGCGTATAAAAATATAATAAAGGAGAAAAGGGGAGATAGAATACCGAAGAAAGAGTAGTGAGAGCAGAGGTGCGTACAGTGTAGCGTTGTTGTGGCGTTGTTGATACTTTGGTTTTTTGGAATATATATATATTTTGCGTTTGCCGCCTTTTCTGCGTAGTACTTGTACTACTTTGTGTATGACGGGTGGAGGCCACCACGTGGGCGACGTTCTTGTTTGACGTCTGTCCTTCTTTTGGATGTAGACCAATAGACCATAGTGGCTAGTGGTACCGCACAAAAGATTACGTATCGGATGTATCAGTTGTTCTTCCTTTGGACGGACTATTTTGGTCTGAATCAATAAAAATTTTATAAGCATTTTACCGTTAGATGTAATCAATATTGAAAACAAGTTAGATGTAATCAATAAAGATTTTGTTCTGAATCAATAAAGATTTTATAAGCATTTTATCGTTAGATGTAATCACTATTGAAAACAAGTTGATATTAGATGTGATTACATTTTATCAAAAAGTAACAACATAATATCGTTTTATTTTTCAGACGAAAATGATCCGTTTGAAATAAGAATTTGCGCAGATGTATAATTTCAAACTCTTTTAGTTTTTTAATTTATATGTATTTTTTATGATTATTTAAAATTTACAAATTTTATAATAATTTTTGTTGAAAAACTCAAAATGAATTGAATTTATAAGTGTAGTTTTTTAACAATGCTGTATTTTGTAGCTTAATGTGTAATATGAATAAACTCAGAAATTTTATAATAAAAACTCACATTATGCAAAATAAAAGTTAAAAAGTTTATTATAAAACTCAAAAAGTACACGCTTAAAAGTATTACCTTTGATGCATAAATGATGGGTATTGGAATTTGGGACTACGTAAGGCGTTAAGGACTTAAGGGTGAGCAAAAATATACAATACCTTATAATATGGATACGATACAGTATATAATTTGAATTATAATATACAACTAGTTTTGCTACCCGTGAAAAATCACGAGTTATCTCTGGATATCCTTTGGCCATTTTCTAATATATTTTTTATTTTAAATACGATGTAGAGGGTACAAATGTACAATGTGATCAATTGGTATCTCCATTTTTTTATTCTTCGAATTGAAAATAAATAGGGGTTAGAAATAATTGTTGTCAACTTCCCATGATAATTTCTCCTTACAGTCAAAATCATATCGCGGATAGATAACATTTAAGGCCATATAAAAAATTTCGAAAATTGAAGATCATAATAACATTATATAATGTACATAATGTTGTTCTATAGTTCGACTTGTATATAAACTATTTAGAGTTATAATTAACCCGTAGACAATGTTTTATGTTTTATGTTTTATGTTTTGTGTTTTTTGTTTTGTTGTTTACTTTATTACCAACCACCATTTTTTTTAATAAGTCAAAATGAACGGAATTTGTAAAAAAACGCCACGTGTGAGCAATAATGAATTAATGTGGATAATAATTTAGGGCGATGATAACACCACAACTCTTTTTAGTTAATGTCATTCAAATTATGAGAGAGTGAATAGTAAGATACTCCTATAATTAGCTTGTATTTGGGTGATATTTTCAAAAACGGTAGTGTCATTATCATCCCCATAATTTATCGTTTGAATGAGAAGAGGATAGTCGAATAAAGTCAAGGTATGGGCTTAGGCCTAATAGATCTTGAGATACAAAATATTAGAATTTGAATATACAATTTGATTATCAATACGCAAATTAACAACGTTGTCGAGTGTAAACTTTCTAAATTTGAACTTCTACGATTAAAATCCATATAATAAAAAAGTAATACCAGCATCTTCAGCCATTAATTCTTATAAAATATACAAATGAACAACATATATAAAGTACAATTAATAATAATACATATTACTTCGAAGAGATGTCAATAGTTTAATTGAAAATTCATGTTTCCATTTAAGTTGGTCAATTTCAATTCCACCATCCTCTACTTTGGTCAAGTTATATACTTCCTCCGTTTCATTTGGTTGTATACGTTTGCTTTTTGGACATTATTCATAAGTAAAGATAATCTTTAATACAATTTTTAATATATAACATAAAAGATAGTAATGTGAGATCTTATTTAAATTATCTTACCGAGTACAATATTAATTTCAATTTTTTATAAGTTTTAATAATACGTAACTAAAGATATAGTAAACAAAAGAAAATGAGCATTGTCATACGTGATAAAGCAAACGTATACAATCAAATGGAACGGAGGAAGCACCACTTCTTAAAAAATTATAATTACATGATAATAAAATTTTTATCATAACTTAGAAATTCTTTCTTTCACAGATAAATTCATGATTGGTGTGAGTTATGATGAACGGTCTAAATTTTACACTTTACTCTCGTTTCCTTAGAATGATCTATCGTTTTTAAATAATGTAAAAGACATTTTGTAATAAGATAATAATGATAAGTGGAAAAAAAGGGCATAATAGAATATTAGGTACAAAAAATGAGACGTGGTCCATTTTTGAGGTATATGATCGATCTAATTTTCACGCTTAACTTTTGTATCCCTTTGAATGATCTATCGTTTAAATAATATAAATGACAACAATATGTAGTTGATAATAATGGTAAATGAAAAAAAAAAAAGGTGTAATATGAGATTAGGCGCAAAAATGAAAATTAGCAATTATAAAGTTATTTTTTCAACGAAGATCAAATAAAATTCGATATCCATCGTTAATACATATTTTTATCCCAATTTTTTTTATCATTTTCAAAATTAACTTCCATTAATTTTATAATTTGATTACGCAAAAAAAAAAAAAAAAAAAAAAAAACTTTCAAAGAGAATGGAAGATTGAACTTACCAATTGAGTAAAATCTAAATTTACCATTGCATGACGTTGTTAGTTAGCTAAGCCTATGACTTTATCAATGCGTCTTCATTACCGCCTACACAATATAAGAAAAATAAAAACACAATACACGGATTAGTAATTGATCATACAAAATTCAAGGAAGTCAAATTAAATAAACTACTCAAATGTGTACCCATCACATGACTATTTTAGAGGAAACAACGAAACAATGTTAAATAGGAAAAGCTAAATAATACTAATTTGTTTGGAAGCTGAATGATGTACATTAAAATTTGGTGACATCAATATTAATTAAGAAAAAAACACATTCAAAAGTTGGCATTCAAAAGATTTTAGATAATGAGTTGCTTTATATAATCTTTATAGTGATAAAAATTATTGTAAAATTAGTATGGGAGATAAATGGGGTGATGATTTTGGCATTCAAAGGGATGTAAATGAATTGTTTTATATAATATATATGGTGATAACAATTAATTGCAAAATTAATATGATAGTTAAATAGGGTGATGGTTAATATACTACGGAATTAGAAGAGTCGGTAGTGTTAATGTACTAATGTATGTAAAAACAATGGATGAAGGCTTATGAGGTTGTCATATGACATTCTAATACTACTCAATCTACCATTTTTATAGGTATGATAAGAAAGTATAAGTTGTGGGTTCAATTTCCAATTGGTGATGATATAATCCATTTACTGGAATTGATAATCAATAATTAATAATGGGGTGATCAATGGAGGCATTTAGTTTGAGATGTCAGATTCATTTTTTTTCTTTTGTGAAGAAGCTATAGGAACGGTGGGATGATAATGGATGAGGGAGTTCAATAGTTTACTGTGGGTTGTGTTTTTTTTTTTGGGCCAGAAGTAAAAGTTCATATGAGGTGGCAATCAGAAAGCATGTGACACATGGCGATTCTAGGGAGGCTCAACAAACCTTTTTATATTATTGTAAGATATGAATTTCCATGTGCAAGATAGGGTGTATAAAAAACTGCATTATATCCGGACTGAAATAGCCTTCGATCCAACATTTTTTCCAGTCCGAAATAGAAAGATCAAAATTACTGTTAAATGGTTTTTTCTTAGAAAATTATTTAAAATAATTGTAGGCATACTTAGGTTATAAGTTCTTATAAAGTTATAAGTTCATTTCAATTCCACGAAATTCAATTCCACATTATTAATATTTTCTTTAATACTATTATTATTATGTTTAATACCATTATTACATTTATGATTATTCATATATTTATATTTCTATTATATTTATTTATTTATTTATTTATTTATTTATTATTATTATTATTATTATTATTATTATTATTATTATTATAAATCGCAACTTTTATTAAGATAAACTTTTAAATTATTAACATCATTATTATTATATTTATGATTATTTATATATCTGTCACAAGTTTAAGACGTGTCAAAATACAATAAGACAAAAAAGAAAGTACATAAATACTATCAAATTATTTGTTTTATTCTTTTTCCTCGGGTTATTTCTAGTCAGTTACGAGTCAGGAAAGCTTGGGTCATTTTCAGAATGGGTTGGGTTAATTTGGGTTCAGATCACGTTTTGGTATTGTAGTTCAGGCCAATTTAAGGTTTTGGGTTAGCCATTTCAGATCGGGTCAATCGGGTCGGGTTAAATTCGCCGGGTGCAATAAAGATTCGGAATTACTTTTTCACATACGGATTTTACTCTTTCACATACACTTTTTCATAAACTTTCCATATCTTACCCTTTTAACTAAACCAAACCTCTAAAATTGAATCTAGTTACTCTAAAAAATTGAACAATGAATTATAATTTTTAAATTAGCGATGTAATTTTATTGTTTAACAATTTATTAATATGTTTGTTAAAATGGTTAGTTTTATCCATTATTGGAAGGAAAAATTACAAATAACCACCATGTATATGCGTATTTTTACAAATAACCACCATGTATTTCCGTTTTTACAAATAACCCCCAGACTTTCACGTATACTCCCCAATCACCACCTTATTTTTGTACCGATACTCGTTTTTCATATTTCTGACTCGTTGATGAAATATTTACGCAAAATACCGATATTACCCCCATTTACTTGCATTTATTAAGTTTGCCCAACATAAAATACCAGGAAGAAGACAATTCAATCATTCCCCCAAATTACATTATTATCAAACCCAAAATCCCCTAAATCAACTGAAACATTTTCCAAAAGTTCAGCCAAACATCGTCTCAATATTACTTCCATAGTGATGACGAACATCAAAATGAAAAGGTTCTCAAAATGCTGCAAATACGGTAATTCGAAATTGGAAAATGAATATGAAAATCAAATGAAATATATTTGTAAATTAATTTACAAGTCAAGCTTTACAATAACCTATTAACCTGATTTGGGGGTAATTATGGAAAAATCAAATGGAAAAAATCAAATGTTGCTGGATAGATAGAAGGATGATTGTCTCACATTAACATTAACATGTTACAAATCAAGCTTTCACGTGAAAATCAAATGGAGAAAGCAAGTGGAAAAAATTAACATGTTACGAGTCAAGCTTTAAAATCAAATGCAAAAAATTAGCAAAACTTTCTGAAATGTTGTTGGGTTCTTCGTGCTACAGATTGGGTCATTGGGTATGCATCTTCTACACCAGAAATTAATGACAGTTTAAACATGGTCGATTGAATTGGGGTAGTAATGATTGATTAAATCCTTGTCGATTGAATTGTCTCAATTGATTTGGGGATTTTGGGTTTTAGGGTTTGCTCATGTACACTAATTTGGGAATGATTTAATCATTGAACTGTGGAGTATTTTATGTTTGGCAAACTGATAATGAATGGGGGTAATATGGGTATTTCGCTTAAATATTTCATTAACGAGTTGGAAAATTTGAAAAACGAGTATCGGTACAAAAATACGGTGGTGATTGGGGAGTATACGGGAAAGTTTGGGGGTTATTTGTAAAATCGGAAATACATGGTGGTTATTTGTAAAAATACGCAAATACATGGTGATTATTTGTAATTTTTCCTTGAAATTATAAAAATGCTTGCTTGGTGTACACATTCATTCGAAGAAAGGAATCAATTGATGGTCTGCAATCCTCACGCACCAAACTCTCTCATTAATTTGAAAATTGACTTGCTTTGCCAATAATGGCATCTGATATCTGATGAATTCATCTTTTTACTGTATATATGAAATTTCACATCCGTCTTCGTCTTTGATGTGTATCTGAAACGGCTGGGTGTGAGACGGCTAGGTTAGGTGGTGCGTTGGGAGTCGGGACGGCCTGGGGCTGAAGTGGGTGCGTTTGGGGTTATTTTTTCAGGGTGATGACCACTTATCTATAAACTAAAATGTTTGGGAGTCAGGGACGACCGGGACGGCCTGAGGCTGAAGGGGTGGTGGTGGACGGTGGTTTGATGGTGAAGGGAGACGAGGGAAATGGGATAAAAAATTGAGTTGGTGTGGGAATGAAAAAATTGATAAGGGTAAAATTTATAAAAGACGTATATAAAAGAGTAAAATTCGTATGTGAAAAAGCAGGTCCTAAATATTTCCTCTCTTAAACACAAAAAAAATGAAATATCTTTATTTCTTTATGGGTTTTTCTATATGGTAACCTTGTAATTTTTCAAATTCTACGTGGTAACCCTACTTTTTACACAAGTCGTATGGTAACCCTCAACTCTATTAATATGTATTGGCGTGACCCTTAACTACTTTTTCCGTCAGTTTTTCTGTTAAGTATATGACGTGACCAATTGAATTATGAGATTTTCTACAAGATAACCCTCTATTTTTTTTAAATCCTACAATATAACCTTAATTTTTCTTCAAATCACATGCTTCAAAAAATAATCCCTTAATTAATCTCTTTTTTCACATTTTTAACCAATTACACCTAAAATTGTCAAATCCACCCTCATTACCTTTCAAATAAACGAGTTTTAAAAAAAGAAACTAGTAAGAACTTTGTTCATTATCAAAAAATGTCCAATAAAATTTTCTAAATGTCAAAGAATATCCATTTCGAGCATTGTAACAACCAAGCCCAAATTTGATTCATAGATTTCATTTAATTGAAAACTTTTATTTTCAAAACCCCATTCAAACTGAAAATGTTGTAAACAACTAAACAATGGCTAACTTCAATTATTCGACAAATTGGCACAATAAGTTGTGTACAGCTGTGGAGTGGGTATTCATTTGTAAATTTAAGGCTTAAATTAAAGTTAATAGTGTATTTCTTTGTTAATTATTGAATCCCATTTTTGGAGAATCGCGGCAATGATTTCTTAAAGAGATGATGATAGCAAAAGTTGACATTATTTAAAGTAATTAAGTGAAAAAAGTGCTAAAAATGATAAATTGAATGACCAAGGTAGTATTTTTAAGATTGTTTCTTTTGTATAAAAAAATTAGGGTTATCTTGTAGGATTTAAACAAATAGAGGGTTACCGTGTAGAAAATCTCATAATTTAATTGGCCACGTCTCATACTTAACGGAAAAATTGACGGAAAAAATAGTTAAGGGTCACGGTGATATGTTGTAATAAAGTTGAGGGTTACCATATGCGATATTTAAAAAGTGGGGTTACCGCGTAGAATTTGAAAAAACACAGCGTTGCCATATAGAAAAACCCTTTCTTTATTTATACAATCATACCCGTATATCACTAATTTACAATTTGAAAATTATTTACCCGCTGCTTGGTTCGTCAGATCTGAATTTTTCAGTGAAGGAAGGTGTAGTTTGATTTCACCCTTTTTTTCCCATATATAATATCATCGTTTCTATCTTATGCCACCTTATTTGTTTTTCTAATTTCTCAGATCTCTCTACTTGCTTGATTTCCTGACAATCTGTTCTTTCTTAGTTTACAGGGTGTATTTCAATGGACATCTCCTCTTCTCAAGCAGCAAAGGTAAATTATTCAGCGAATTTTGGCTATATTGTTGCTAGTTAGTATTGTACTCCCTCCGTCCCGTTCATTTGTTTACGTATTCAATTTTACCATGTCTCATCCATTTGTTTTAAAAAGAGTTATTTTAGTCAAAGATAAACAAATGATTGGGACGGAGTGAGTAAACAGTGTTGCTAGGTAAATGTGGGTCCCGCTCATTTGTTTACATATTTAATTTTAGTGTGGCTCATTCATTTGTATAAAAAAGAGGTATTTTAGTCAAAAGATAAACAAATGATTGAGACAGAGATTAATAGTGTTGCTGGATGAAAGTGGGTGGAAATCTGTGTAACTGAGCAAATTGAATTTTCCATTCCAGGATAGGATTAGTGAACTGCCAGATAATTTACTGCATGAGTGTTTATCTTTACTCGAGATGAAAAATGCAGCTCAAACAAGCATCCTCTGTAGAAGGTGGAGATATATATGGACTCATTTGACTAATTTGGACTTTGATCCTAATGCGATGTACCCGAAAGAATATGCTACTTTCCACTCACATAACGCGGATTCTGGTAGATATTTAGCTTGGATCAATCAAGTAGTCAGCATGCATCAAGGTCCTTGTATTGATAAGTTCAGAGTTCATTTTCATTATTACTCGAGTTGTGCTACTCAGCTTGGAAAATGGGTTAAGTTTGCCCTTTCCAAAAGAGTGAAGGAGCTTGTGTTAGATTTGATTGGTCTTAGCCTAGTAGGCGCTGACTACTCGGAAAAGGGTTTCCCTTTAGGATTTGATATGTTAAGGCACCCTCCTTGTTATAGTGGCATTACTGCCCTTCAATCGCTTTATCTTGAGTACGTTGATGTAAGCCAAGAATTTATAGAATTTCTTCTGTTTCACTGTCGTCACTTGGAACGACTGTATTTAGCAACAGCCCCACTGTCTAGGTTAACAGTCCGAACCTCCAAGTTGAAATACTTGACCATCTTAATGAGCACTTGCAATTTCGAATATCTTGAGATTGATGCTAAGAATCTATTGTACTTTCAATATGGAGATGACCGACATAATGAGGGTCCTTGTATGGTGTTCAAGAGTTTTCCAATGCTTGTTGAAACAAGTTTTTGTGGTGGATTTTGCATGTCTCCGTTTCCAATCTTTAACAAACTTGTTCTTTTCTCCAAGCAGCTTTACAAACTTTCCCTCGAGTTACAGGTTAGTATCAATTATCTATATCTGATTTCCAATTCTAATGCAATTTTCCCCTGCAATACTAATTATTATACTAAGACAATCATGATGATTTTCTTACATCCCAGATTACCTCTTATCCTAAGAATTTGATTATTCCTGAAGGAGTAGTTATACCAATTTTCCCAAATGTGAAGCATCTCACTTGTACGATATTTTGCTACGGTCATAGTTGCATCCTTTCGATGAAACGCTTCATAAAGGCATGTCCGGTGTTGGAGGAGTTCAAATTGCAGGTAAACATATCTCTTAAATTTTTGTGTCCGAGTCTTGCCTCTTTGGAAGCGTACCAGAGTGATACGTAAAGAATTTCTATCAAATGTTGCAAATTATCCAGGGCAGCATTTGTTGTTGGTCACTATAGCCTAATGAGTAATGACTCTTGTGTTGCTGACTTGGCGCTAATGGTGTTATTCTCCTATAGGTAGATTTTATGACTGTGGATGAAGAACTTGTAGAAGCTAGGGAGTTGCAAGAAATTGACCTCGAAAATGAGAATGAGATCGAGGAGATAAACAACTCGGAAATAGGCTTGGTTCAAGAAGCTAATGTGGTAAACACGAATGAGGAACAAAGTCATCCCAACCTGAGGATTCTGGAACTTGTTGGCTTCGCGGGAGCTAGTTGTGATGTTCAGCTTGCACTAGCCATTGTAAGTTATGCAAGTTCTCTTAAGACAATTATATGTGATCCAGCGGGCGACAGGTATTTTTGCACTGGCAGTATGTTTTGGTCAGACTCCAGAACACAGTACGAGGCAGCTAAGAGGCGAGCTTGTAAACTTGCCAAAATTGTTGCACCAAAGGTTACGGTGATGATAGTATGATACCTGAATTTGATGGATTTTAAATAATTGAACCATTTCAGTTTCTTTGTAGTTGCTCCATGGTTTGGGACTTGATGGAGGAAAACCATTTGTTGGGGTTCTCTATTTATGGGTGCGAGATATTAGAGAGCTTGTATGTTCAGACTGGGATAGATTAACCCTTATTGGGCGGCCTACTTGTGACTTGTTAAAAAAGAAGTGGCAGATTGTCGACCTGTCTTTGTTTTTGGATTGGTTTAGTTATAATTGGATGACGTTAATTTTGATGGTGAATTTTGATAGTTGTTGATACATGTAAGATCCATTACAAGAGCGACCAGCCCGACCACTGTCATTCATTTCCTTCCCATTTCCACGTTTTATCCCACCTTGCAGTTTGTTGCGGTTCTTTTCACCCTTTCTACGATCCTGGTTGGTTTGTGGGTAGATGACCCGCGAGGCGGACATTTGGTCGGATGACTGTTGATCATTGTTGTCACGAGATGAGGCAAGCAGAGCAGGGCAGCTCATGTATTGGCGGTGGTGCTTCGATGCGAGGGGTTTCTTCTGAGTAACAACATGAAGCGGGCCTGGTAGAAAGTAAGGAATGGATCGCTTTGTTAAATAAAGGTTGAGATGCTGAAGTAGCCGTAGGGGAGGCCAGTCACAAGCTGCAGAATGAGGCGGTTATTACTGACTGTAGTAGCTCTACATTCTCTTACTGGTGAAGAAGCATTTTCAGGGGTTGAAAATATGTAGAAACAGGGCTTTACAATAGGAAGAGACACTAAGGAAATTGTCCATGTGGGTGCAGACTTTTGTTCCAAGAACATCGTACGAGAGAGTTTATTGTCTTTAAAGATGTCGCGCAAGGGGGTCCCAGACTCCCAGGACCCAGGTCTTTCTGAATGGCATCCCCGGATGTGAGGATGGTGTAAGGAGATCGAGAGAGACGGTCCTATGTATCCATTGTTTGGCAATTGTATCTAGGCGGTCCCATTGAGCATCTTTAGCAATGGGGGTGTCATTATGGTCAGCCACCTCGAAAGACTTGGTGGTGTTAGTGAACAGTTCAGCCCAATTGCAGCGTGAAAGGCCGGAGTGTAGGAGCCGATCATGTGGTAAGGTTGATTGAGAAAATTATGCTCTTATGTTGATATTTGTAATTGAAAATGATATAGAGAGATATATGTATATTTTTTTTGTTTTTTGTATGTGTATGAGAACTAATTTAATACTCCATTCATTCCATTTGATTTTATATTTACACAAATTCTCATTGAAGACGGATCGACTCGTCTTAAGTTTAGACGGGTCAAATCTCCCTCACAAAGGGCAAGTGGGGTGCAAGTGGGTGACAAATGGAGCTCCCCACTTGTGAATTCTACGTGGTACTTCTTCACTTTTTGAAACATACGTGGTACTCCTAATTTTTTTCACTAACCACCGCCGTAATCCTAAACTTATATTCCGTCAATTTTTTCGATAACGGACGAGATGATTGCTTATAAAACCTTTTTTTTATATATAATCACATAATTAACCTCTAATAATATTTAAAACGGAAATTTTCCATGGTACCCATTAATTTTGTCAGATTTTACATGGTACCCCTGCTTTTAAGAATCTGCCTATAATAGGTTTCATTTTTGTGTCCATGATACCCCTTAATGTAAAGGCTGTTAACGGAACGTTAACTTTTGATGACGTAGTATTAATTAGTTAATTAAATGTTTATATGAAATATGAAATAAAACTAAAAGTTTGAACATTTTCAATGGTGCCCCTTTGTTTTATACATTCTTCCCCGATATCCCTAAGATTTAACAAATTTTCCAATGGTATCCTCGAGGCATTAATATATGTTTTAATGCTTATATTTTTCCTATAAATAATTTTTATTTACGTCCTTCTTCACACAGACCTAATTGAATCATTTTAGTACCTCATGACATTATTTCAGTTGGAGTGAATGCTACAAGAAATAATCATAATGAACATGATGCTTAAACACCTTTGTCAAGTATTTACAATAGCAACCGTACACCGGTCTTGACTCGAAATTATCATAACTCACTGATCCCTCTGAATTAACATGGCCAACCTATACCATTTTGAACCTACATATATTAGCTTTCATCTCAAAAACAAAAATTTAGCTATTCAAGTTTGAGTAGTAGTAATTCATGTGTCAAACATTCAACATTCAGCCAAGTTTTAGCAACAACTTTGAATCCACATATCTCTTTGCTCGGGTTGAACCAGTTATGCCATTATACACCAAATAAAATCCAATTGAGTTATCTTTCATTTCCAATTTGAATCACACTGTATAGGCATCCAGATTGTGAGATATACATGTTTCTTTGCTTGACATGTCAATTCTGACCTACAAGGCATTCCCTTTGCGTATCAACTTATAATTTCCATATTTTGAGTTCTAGAGAAGCTATAAAAGTAACTCAAAGATCCTTGTTTAGCTAACATCTCAAGACTTTTTGTCATGTAAATATCATCTAACATTAGTTAGTATAACTTGAGATATGACGCTCGTTGTATTGAACATTCAGAATGCTCAAACTTTTATATTAATGCCTCGAGGGTGCCATGGGAAAATTTGTTAAATCTTAGGGATATCTGGGGAAGAATGTATAAAACACAGGGGTACCATGGGAAATGTTCAAACTTTTAGTTTTATTTCATATTTCATATTTCATATTAATTTTTAATTAACTAATTAATACCACGTCATCAAAAGTTAACGTTTCGTTAACGACCGTTACATTAAGGGGTACCATGGACGCAAAAATGAAACCTCAAGGGTACCATAGGTAGATTCTAAAAAGCAGGGATACCATGGAAAATCTGACAAAATTAAGGGGTACCATGGGAAATTTCCGTATTATATTATATCTAATTTAGCAGTATCCATCTCATATCAAACATCATAACCTCACTCATAACCACCCTTACCAGTAACCCCACCCAAAACCCGTAATAACACTCTACCAAAACTCCATCGTGTATATTATGGGCGGAGGTGGAGCGAGGCAAAAGTTGTTGGTGGTGGTGCAATAAAGACTAGGCGAAAGTTAGTAATAATGTAACAAGTGTGATGGTCGGTGATATCATTAGCGGTGGTGCAACGAGAGTGCGGCAGCGTGGGATGTGGTGCAATGAATATAGGGTTAGGTGGTTGATGATTAATTGTTAATGGTGGGGAAAAGGGATTAATGGTAGTTTAAGGCATCACTTAAAGTAGTTTAAGACATCACTTAACAGAGAAACTTCACAAATATTGACGGAATAAAAGTTTAGGGGTAGAATGAAAGCTATTTATAGAACTTAAGGGCATCATGTAATTTTCGAAAAGTGAAAGACTACCACATAAAATTCGCAAAAAAACAGGAGTATTATATATATAAACTCCCAAAAATAATTGATAACTTTTCTCTTTAAAAATGAAAAAATAATGTAATCATTTTTTCGATATAATTCGGTATTTAATTTTTAAATTACATGCAAATAAATAGTTTTTCTAAGTATAAAAAGGCCCAAAATATTTTCCGTAATAAACCTCAAAATTATCAGATCCGGCCCTGGCTGGGCCAATATGTCCACATTGTGTGTGTGGATACTTTTCTCCATTTCCATGTTGTCACACTCAATCAACGCCGCAAACAACATAACAAATATCACAACTCTAAAAATCTGTATACTAGAATTCAAATAAAGTGATACGGAGTACTAGAAAATTGTAAAGATACAATACAAACAATCAAGAATGGTGAACTGTGCAACAACCAAAGACGAGGGTCTCAAAGATCTTCTTAAACCCTTTTACCAGAGAGCTGCTGATGCTGAGGTTTAACTCTTTTTTTAATTTTTTTTAATAATGCTGTTTAAATTACTTGATATTTTTTCTGCATTTTCACCTTTTATTCATATGTATTGAAATTCAGTCATATTTTCCAACAATATGAATGATGTCTCTCAGTTTTTTTTTCTTATATTGACTGCACAAATTCTTGTGTAATGCCGCCTTATACGAGTAAGGATCTTCTCCATTACCTTTTGGATGGTTCGGATTTAATTTTGAGTCAATCGAATGGTTGTAAATTCACTTGAAAAGGAAAAGGAAAAGGTCTACCGAGTACATTATAATACTCATTATTTAGAGAGAAAATGGACACAAAAGAAATGGAGAGCATCCTTATTCCGCTTTATACAATAATTTATTATGGTGAATTTTAAAAGCTAATATAGGTATAATATTGGGTTTAGGTATTCGTGTTACACTCATATTGTGAAATGATCTTACATGAGACCATTCTAAACTTCAAAGTTCACCTTTTTTGTTTCGATTACACTAAGACTTTGTTGTTATTGTTGTATTAATGCCGTGTTTAGATCGTCTTGGGTGATGCGCGGGGGGTTGGGTTGTAATATATACGACTTCTAACTTTCGGATGTGCTTTTCTGAATGGCGCTTTTGAGTTTTTATAGGTTTGGTTTCAATGAAATTGAACATTGTTTCCCATTGTAATTTATAATTGTTGTTGTTGCAAATTGCTATTTCCATAACTTCTCAGAGGTATTCTGATTTTGGATTGATATTCTGGTTGTGATTTGTGAAGGATCGCCTGTCGAGACTTGAAGCTGAACTTTCTGTTAAGAAGGGTATGAATCACACAATTCCATTTGCTATAGTCTTGAATATGCACTCTAATTTTGTGTTTCCTTAAAACAAATAAATCGATGATTTGTAGACATCTCGGAGCCTGTTAATGAAGAATGTGCCAAGAAGGTGAAGGACCTTGAATTAAAGTTGGAGGAAAGGACTGCACAGTTGGTGGCTGAGCGAGAAAAGGTGTGACCATTATCTCTTCTCATGCCCTTCCCATATGCTTAGAGCATTTAGATTAGCGACAAATGGAAGGAACTTGTTTTGCTCTTCGTTTACATTCTTTCACCTCGAGAAACAGAACTAACTTTATACTCACCATAGCAAATGTCTTCTACTGCTATGCATCTCATTTTTTTGGTGTTGTACTCCCACTCCTTTATATTTAAAATGCTTTCATTTTTACACGTGTCAGCATTGGTCTCCTATGGCAATCACTTCCAATGGAGAGCATATTGTCCATTATCCTTGGCAAAAAGAGCAAACAAGAGTTCCTCTATTTTTTAAGGCAGTGCTAGTAATTGTGGGCAAAAGTGCCGCAAAACATAATTTTTTAGCTATCAAAGAATTCATGGGATCTTGACTCAATTTTGGATTTATGCCACTTTTTGTCTTTTTGATTGGATCATACGGTGTTGTGCAGGTTGCCAAGCTCACCATTGAAAACGACAAGAAGGATTACCGTATCATCCACCTTCTTCACACTATCAGAGAGGGTAATCTTAAGTTGGAGAAGTTGACTCTTAAATAGGTGGTAAGTTTCTTCGTATGTCCTCGCTCATTGGATTCATGAGTATGACTGTAGAGTAGTCTTTAACACCCAATGCTGTATAACCCGAGAGTAGTCTTTACCCAATGTCAATTTTTCTGTCACTCCAAGTGATAAACCACTATCAATCTATCATAGTAAGCTTTAGGTATCACTTATTTTCTGTGTACTTGCATAGTTGCATATATAAACCTTGTGATACAACTGTTTTTTTTATAAAAAAAATTTAACAAGAATATTTTCTTAGTTCTGGAGGTAAAACAATATGTCATCACGAGATTTCAGAGTTCTTCTCGAGGTATATTGATATATCTTAACAAAATTTCAGAGTTTCAACTTTTCCAAAACTCGCGAACATATTTTGCAAGCTAAATTATGTGTACCTAGTTGTGCCATTAATTAACAGTAACTGTTGTTTTTGCAGGTGGAGATCGAAGCTGATGAAATATGAGACCTATGTCGTTTTGCAGTAAATTCCACTTCATCAATTCTTAATTATGAATATATATATATATATATATATATATATATATATATATATATATATATATATATATATATATGTTGGGGAAAAAGAACTTGGAGATAGATTTCAAACAATATGCACATTGTAACGTTCTGACTTCTGAGGATATGTAGGTCTGTTGTTTGAATGGTTTTAGTGTACATTTCTAAATTCCAGTTTCGCTGATAGCAGCAGTTGCTTGCAGTAATCGGATGACTGTTGCTTTCATATATCGACGCTTATTTTATAACTTAAGCGCAAAATTGCAAATAAATGAACCCTTGACTTTTGCTGGTAGTGTAATGGTTTTGCAATTATCGGTTGAAGCAATTTTATAACATAAGCGTAAGACTCCATATATATGATCCCTTCACGTTTGTTTCGACTAAAGAATCCAAGCAAGCTTAAATCTGCATGAGTATGTATATGAACTTCACTTCCGCTTCAACAAGCGATTTAAGACCAACAATATTTGGGTGTCCACCGTCGACCACAATGTATAATCCCCTCGTCATGGGTGCTCTCAGCCTCTCACAAATAGGTAAGAGGCTGTCAAAAGAGTTTGCTCCATTCCCATTGGCAGGGATCAAACCCGCGACCTCATGGTTAAAGAATGAGATGAACAACCACCACACCAAACTCATTTGGTTACATATTTATGTATTTCAATTACCGGAATTCTCAAAAGTTCATCTTGACTTGGCATTACTTTCAAGCTCGTGATATGCTTGGACTATGAACTTACGGTTCCATCTAACAACTCAACATCTGCAATTTAGCATTAGTCAACATAATAGTATAACTGCAGTCTGCAGCATACATGAGACGGTTGTGTTAGACTTAAGTCCTGAGATCTTGGCAACCAGAAACCTAATGAGAAATGAATAGTAACTTGTCAGAAACTAAAGTAGGGCAAAATGTTGTCCAGTTTCTTCATTCATCAGCTTCTGTACATGATTCCACTGAGTTGCACTCTGTACATTAAGGCGATGAAGCTAAACATTTAAGCACAATCTTACACTTTCTCAGCTTTACGAACGATCACCTCTATAAACCTTGTATGATGTATGTTTTTTTTTTTTTTTCTTGGATGTACTCTTAAAGTCGACTTTTTCCAAGGGAGAGCAAAAAATATGCTTGATACCAAAGCACCCATGACACGCCCAATGAACCAAAAAAAAAACGGGCAGAAAACAGATTCAGACTAATTTCGGATGACTTCTCTGTAGATAAAGTTGGTTGTATTTTCTATACAGAACTCAGGTACTTGCTCAAGTCCTTGATTAATTTATCTTTCCTGTCTTTTGAGACTCCAGTGAACGAGCAAAGCTTTGCCATTGCTCTTAGTTCTTTAACTTTCAGTTTCTCCAAGAAACTCGGTTCTTCGGATAGTCTTTTCCTCCAGCTCTCCAAAATAACAGGCACCTCCGTTGTACTACTCGGATTCAGTGTGTCTGTCAAACAAGCAATTGCTGAAGCTTTAACTTCCTCAGGAGTACGTGATTTTAGACACACTATGTCTCTACCTTGTAAACTCTGTTCCACATTCCCCTCAGGAACCTTAACAACGGGCTGACGTTTCTTGGCTCGTGAGACTTGAAGAGAATTTCCTACAGCAACATTTTCTTCGGTTTCTAATTCTTTAAGCCAATTTGTTTCTGGAACCCCCCCACAATCCCCCTTCAACCCAAAAGACAGTATGCCTGAATGTCCAAAGTTTCCTCCCATGAAAGACGATTTCCTCTTTGTGGTTGTTTTCCGTGACATTGGTCTTAGGCTTGAGCTAGATGGCCTGATATCATCTAAATTTGTCCTCGGCAAATTCTGACCCAGTGGCCTCAAAGTGGTTTTCCTCCTACCATATGTGATTTCAAGATCAGAAACACTTTGATCCCCATTCTCGAGAACAGTCAGGTGGCCTTCAACTGGATATTTCAGTTCATGATTTTGCACCCTAGAGATTGAGCCAACACCAGGGTCATGTTGAATATTTGTATCATGATCATCTTGTTCAGCCTTTATCATCTCGATTTCACCACATTGTGTAGCAGTTGGCTTTGAATTTTCTTCATCATTGGAAGCCTATGCAGGGAGTAATATACATCAATTAAGGTCATCAGATTATCAAGGAAACATAGCGTTTTGTAAGTCCAAGATCTATTAGTTAGTATCCATTAAAAAGCGATCATATTCAAAAGATACAGAAAACTGTGATGAAACCACAAAAGTCGCTTTATGAAATGGCCCACTACGGTCATAGTGAATCTTTAATTAACTCATACAACTAATCGACAAACTATCAAAGAGAACATAGCATTCTTAGATCCAATATTAATCCACCCTCAATGATACAGAATAATGTGATTAAACCACAGAAGGCACTTTTTAGGACTTCTGAAAAATATATAAAATGACAGTAATAAAGAATCAAGCTAAATCATTTCTAAGGATTCTTTCTCCACACGTTCCTCTCCAATGCTACACATTCCAAGAAATCACATCAATCACTTTTATCCATGTTTTCGAAGTTCGATTTTACCACCTCACAGACAATCAATCGATCTGGTAAATATCCACATGTAAAAGCATAGAGCAGCACTCCTAGTGTACAATGTTTCCCTAAAAAGGAATTAGGAAGCCAAACAGCCCATGAACATGGTAAAGAGAGGAAGTAGAAGTCAACGACTCTCAACTCTTAATTTCTCAGAACTGAGCCTACCATAATAAATTTTCAATTTAAGCATACCAATGTCCTCGTGAAAAACAAATCATCGGCAGATATTGCGGCAAGTACAACTGCAAATAATAGAAGTAATGCATATTCGATATGACGGAAAGGCGAACCTGCAGAGGACTTCGAAAAGCAACAGTCTCAACAGAAGTCAATGAACCACTTTTTTCTTCAGACGCAAGTTCAGCACTTCGAATTTTTTCAGATACTTTGACATTGCATGGGCCCTTACTTATCTTGTCAGTGAAGTCATTAGTCATATATATAGCGGCATCCGAGCAAGACTCTTCAGAAACAGTTTGAGTAGGCTGTTCATTCAAGTAAAAGAAGAAAAATTAAACTATGTCTAAACAATCAGCTTCCATAAAATTTGCTGCGAAAGTGAGAAATCAATTTAATAAGCACCTTACTTAGAACCAATATTAATTCAATCATGCACATAAATAACTGAAGTGTATTGGAATAAGGAAACTGAGGCACCTTGTGCGGCCTCCCAAGGACTGGTGTTTGCTTCTCAGACTCCACACTTAATTCTAAACTGGTTGCTTCTTGTTTTACATCTATGTCAATGTTTAGTGATCCAGAAATGAAATCGAGGATCATGTCATCGTACAAGTCTCCCTCCTGTAATTACAAAAGTAAGTAGAACTCACGTTGGCTGAATCTTGAACACAAAGCATACATATAGCGTGGAATTTAGATAAACCAAGAACACGCACGCAAACAAAAGAGAGGATGACTAGCTACTAGTTAAGAACCAATAGAATTTAAATAAACCAAGTATATGCAAGCAAACAAAAAGAAATGACGGCTAGCTACTAGTTAATAACCAGACTACAAATTGACCGAAAATACTTTAGAAAATATCCTGAACGGGCTCCAACCATGTACACCTGAATGGAAAATTGGAAAGGCCTAAGTCGAAGGACGAGGTATTTATATAGCCGTCTGTCATATGTTTAATGTTCTCCAATGACTTGGGGTTTGGAGTTAACTGAAAATAAAAAATTGTAGTTTATCTCCTTGAGATAACATCATTACAACCAGATATACCCATAGAACATAGTTCTAACAAAGGACGTAAAACCTAACCTCTTCATCCGTCTCTGTAAAGTTAATTTTGATGAGAGCATCAATAATGTCACAGATTCTTTCCGCCGGCCTTTGAACTTCCGATACTGTGTCCACTCCATTCCTCAATCTTTGAGAGGCTGAAGTCAGGGAGCTGATTCTCTGCTTGAAAGCAGCACAACAGACTACGAAGGGATTATTGTGTTCATCAGATTCAGCCCACTTACGTTGGCACTGAAGGATAGCAAGTTCATCTTCAAGATCAGCAATCTCAGAATCTGCTTTAGCAATCAAATGACGCAGTGCTTGAACACATGCATCCTCATTTTTCACATCTTCATCAAAAACATCTGGAACAAGAAAGAGCCATAGGAAACACGAAAAAGGATGCTATTAATAGAGGGTCAATAACTGACAATCCTCCTCTCTGTCAGATGGCAGTTAAAGAGAATAGGTCATATATGGGAACATTTTTCATACTTCATAATTCTTACATTATCATCTACATACCATTTCTTGATCCCGATTTCCAAATAATAAAGACCTCGAATACCCTTGATCTAGGGTGGGGGTTGAATATTCTGGGTGTTTCGAGTGGTGTCGACGGCGGGGAAGGAGGTTCATTGGGTTTTCGACTGTGTGGGTGGTGATTAGGGATGGGTTGGTTGTGGTTAGGGTTTCATTGGTGGTTGTCGGTGGTGGGGTTCCGACTTCCGAGTGGTGCATATGAGCAGTTGTCGGAGGTGGGGTTGAATTAGTGGTTGTCGATGGTGGTGTTGGGCTGCATTAGTTGTGGCTGGCGACGGGTTGGTGGTGGGGTTCCAGGTGGGTGTATGTATAAAAAGTTGTGTAAAGCTTTAAAAGGCATGCGGGGATGAGTAGTGAGTTAGTGACCATCTCCTAGAAGACAGCAGCTCCAAATAAGTAAATGGGTAATTTTGCCTTATTTCTTAATTCTAGACTCCAAAACAAAGAGGAAGATAAGTTAGACTTGGAGGGAGTATATAATTCATTTAACATAGAAGACAGCAGCATTTAGATAGAGCCATTGAGCTAGTTGAAAAGCCGGTTAATAGGAGCATGAACAAACACAATAAAGTAGAAGACTTAATTACCATGTACATAGCCATAGTGAAAGTTACAATGCACTCCATAGGCTGCTCCAAGACCATCTCCTACAAAAAATTACAGACATCGGAACCATGATCAGTTCATCTGAAATAGCAGTATTTGTCACAAAGGAAAAGATTCAAACCCTCACCATCTGATGTAATTCTTGGGTCAAAATCCATGGTGTCAGTTAACATACGCCAGGATTTGAGACAAAATCATCACAATTTTTCCTACATAATTTTCATGAGAAAACGTTATATCATAAAAACATAAGAGTATGTTTTCAAAATAAAAGTATTAATCCTTCGTGATTCTCATTTTTTTCCCAGAAGATATATGAGAGATTTAGAGCTAATAGACATAAAAAAACATATATGAAATGTAAAACGTAATCAGAGACATGAGTAGATGTGTACAATCCGGGAAGCCTAAAAAGACTTTCTTGCAATTTGCCACAAGTGGAAGAGTTTATAAATTTTTAACGAGTATATCATGATTTTGAAAACAGCCTCTCTATCTTTTCAACTTGTGGGTGATTTGCGATCGACGATATTATCTTGCCCTAGCCTATAAGAGGGAAGCCTTATGGGGTTTCAATTGTGATATTGGGCATTACACGAGGATTTACGCAAGAATCAAGGACTGACAAAACAGTAAGGTTGATTCCCAGTGACAGTTTGCACAAAAGTAAATTTGTAACGTAACCTAGGTCGAAAACTAATCTACCTTGGAAAGCTTCAAGAATCTACTTACTAGTTAGTAGTTACCATAGACGCGTGATAATAGAATTCAACAGTTATATAAAGATTAGAACCCCCGAGAACAACCATCACTGGTTTGAACAACTTGAAAGAGTTCTACTTTCTTTTTCTGCAAGTTATCTCTAACAACTAATTGACTCTATTTTCTTCTCTCTGCAAATCCAGAACCACTGGAGCATATCACTCCAATTCACACTTAAATTTGTACAGCACAGATTAAGATTAGACATTTGGAGTTTTGGACACAATTGAACCGACTACTACGTTTTTTATTAGTTGTAGTTCGCCATCCATCCCTCACCAACTGATTGGAGTTATGGCCATGATTTCCTAGACAAGCCTAACTGACCAGAGAAAATAAGAGGTCAAAAAAGAATGTTAATTAATGGAAACAAAGACATTCCTTGACGGCATCCTATATAATCAAAGTAAGCGAGGTGCAAATAGAAAATTAACGAGGTGTGAATTTAATATATAATTAATAAAATATAAAAGAAAAAAATCTATATATGCCGCGCATTTATTGCGCGGGATCTAAACTAGTCCTATATTATTTATACAATCTTTTTGTTGGCAAAGTTTCAGCCAAAGAGACTACTTTCCTTGGAAGAAGACTTCCTAGACATGTTTGCTCAGAAGTAGAGGCTGTTTCCTCCTTTCTTTTGGAAAATTAGTAAACGACACTACTTTTAACGCATTAAATGTAACATAAGAATGATTTAGCATGACCTAAAGTTCTAAATAACAAATCACTACTTTAATGTTGCTCCACATATCAGCAATGCAACCTAATCAGTATAATACAACTATAGAAGATAAATAGGAGAAACAAAGCAGCAAGAACTACAGTTCTTTTTACAGGAATCTGGGATTGAAATACACCCGAAGTTTTGAGATTTCGACAACAAACTTTAAAAAGAAATTAATCAACATCATAACCAAAACCGAAAACTACTAAAATAAACTAGTAACAGCATAAAAATGTGATTGTATGCAAAGTGCAAACTACTCACAAATCACCATCTCTTTTCAGTAACAAATCAATCAACACTCAAACAACAGCAAATTAGAAAAAAAAAAAAAGCAGAAAGTAGCTATTTTCACATAATAATGACTTCGATTAACCTTCGCTCAAACCTCTGAAAATCAATGATGCATACAAAGCAAGAAATTCATAAAAGGCACTGAATTTTTTCTCAAACTACTAAGTAAAATTGACCAGTATTTGATACAATGCAAACAAATAACTGATAATCATCTCCTTTCAGAAGCAATTCGATTGCACATTCTACTAACATCACATTAAGAATTAGCCATTGAACTTTTCTCTAACTCTCCTAACTCCAAAAATAAGCGATGCCTCCAAAGGACGAATTAATCACAAAATTGCATAATTTTTTCGCTGGATACCGATGAACTGTACTCAAACATCCAAAAACTCGCTAAACTACTAAAATTTTCTAGTATCAACAGAAAAATCCGATAGAATGCAAACAAATACAAACATTACCGTCTCTTTTCGACAACAAATTGATTGAACACTCAAGCAACATGGCATCAAAAAGAAATACCACTAGATAAAAGCTATTGTCACTAACCTAGCTAAGAAGTAAGAACACAAAAAAAACGACGATTTAATGATAAAATTCCAAAATATTTTTGATTGAACACTTGAGCAACATCAAAAAATACCGGTAGAGAGTAGTGATTGTCACAAAATAGCTCACGGACAGAAAAAAATCGATTTAGTCGCAATATTTTCTATTGAATACTCAAGCAGCATCGCATCAAGAAATACTAGTAGACAGAAGCGATTGTAAGAAGAAAACCTAAGGAACACAAAAATCGACAATATGATCATATAACAATAAATTAATGACAATTCCGTCATATTTTCGATTAAAAAATCCAGCAACAGCAAAAAAATACAAGTCGACAGTAGCGTTTGTCACAAAAACAGCTAACAAGCACAAACATTGACAATACAACCAGATTACAAGAAATTGATTGCAAAATTCCGCAATATTTTCGATTAAAAACTCAAGCAACATCAAAAAAATACAAGTAGACAGTAGCGATTATCACAAAAAATAGCTAACAAACACAAAAATCGACGATACGACCATATAACAATAAATTGATGACAATTCCGCAATATTTTTGATTAAAACCTCCAGCAACATCCAAAAATACAAGTAAACAGTAGCGATTATCACAAAAATTACCAGATAACAAGAAATCAATAGCAAAATTCCGCAATATTTTCGATTAAAAACTCAAGCAACAGACAAATTACAAGTAAACAGTAGCGATTATCACAAAAATAGCCAGTTACAAGAAATCAATCGCTAAATTCTGCTACATTTTCGATTATTACCAACGAAACCTCCGAAAAAACTCACAGAAATCAAATGTAAATCCGAAATTATCCAAAAATAGAAAGAACAAAATAAAATAAAAGACGATAATAGATAAATAAAGTAATAAAATGTAGAAAGAATCACCAGAAAAGTGGAAGAGAGAAGAAAGCATAGTTTCTATAAGATAATGCCGAAAATTGTTGAGGAGAGAGAGAGAGAGAGAGTGAGCGAGAAGCAGTAGTGAAGTATTGTAGCTTCTTCGAAGGTTACTTGCTGAAGAGAGAGAGAGTCCAGAGAGATAACAATTACTGAAGCAAGGTGAAATGAGTTTTGTTATTTATAGTGTCAAGGTGGCTGTCTTTTTCGGTTTTACGTGGCGCTTTTATTCTGGGATTTCTAGGCCCACTTTCTTCTCTTTTTTGGGCTTAGGGCCCACTTTCTTAATTATGTACTTGTGTTTCAACTACGTTTTCAGACTAAGGCTCCGGTCTTTGGACTAAAATTTGTTGAACTTTTCTGAACTGAATTTATTGGAGCTGAATTTTTTTAAATTGAACTTATAAGAGCTGAACTTTTCTGAATTTATAAAAGCTGAACTTATAAGAGCTGAAGTTGTATGAGCTGAGTTTTTATGAACTAAACTTATAAGAGCTGAACTTTTCTAAACTGAACTTATAAAGCTGAACTTAACTTAAATTAATTTAAATTAACTTTATTAATATTATTATTACACTTTTTAAAGATATTATTGACAAAAAAATATATTTGGTGTAAATTACAAAATAAGATAATAAAATTTTCTCTTGATCCTTTTCCTCTTACTTTTTATGTTACACTTATTACAAAATATATTATGTTACACTTATTACTTTTTTTTTTGTAATCATATATTTTCATTTAATCCTTTTCCTCTTCTCTTTTTTTTCATCTCCATCTTTCTTGCTAGATATTTGTCTTAATAAATATAGTTTTACATCTAACCCAAAGATTATTGTTATTTAAAAAGTTTTAGGACGCTAACTATAAAATGAACATCAATTTAACTTGAAAGCATAAATAAATAAATGGTATATAACTAGTTAATTTAACAATAAATAACATGAAACAGTCTCACAATGTAAGACAATCCTAATATATGAAAAAACAACTCATATATTAACATTAAATGAATAACTTATTTCACATATAAAAGTGGATCGTCTTACGGGATTGTCCTATTTTATAAATCATGTTAATTTTCATTAATACGTTGTTAACAAGTGTAACATAAATAATTTTGTATAAGTTAAGTTAAAGATGTTGAACTTTTATGAACTTAACTTATATGAGCTGAACTTATAGGATCAGAGCTGAATTGAACTTATAAAAGCTGAAGTGAACTTATAGGAGCTGAACTGAATTGAACTTAATTTTGCTGAACTTTTCTGAACTGAACTTATAGGAGTCGAACGGAACTTAAAGAAGGTGACTTTAAATTCAAAAGAACATGGCCTAAGTATCTAAAGAAAGATAGAGAAAGTAGTGAGAGAATTTTCCCTCTGAAATATGAGAAAGAAAAAAAAGGAAAAGCAAAAAAAATAACAAAATTAAATATTTTATGGTTAGAAACCAGCAATTAAATCTTATTTATGATCTTGCTCATCAATTTCCAGCCCCTTCTTTATTAGCACAAAACAATCTCATCTTTGCACAAAAATCCCTTATGCTAAGCTTTTTTGTTTGATTATTGTCTATGATAAGCACTTAAGATCTTACAATTCTTTTTTGAATGTGGAGTTTTTTTGTGAGATCTTGCCATTCTCTTATCTAAATCCTTCGTTTGGTACTTCACCATGGAATTGATACTCATCTTCTCTTTTAAAGGCCTTTCCTATGATGGGGACTTGGGTTGTTGGCATTCAAGCATTTGTGTCATTACCCATGTTCTTCTCTTACCTATGTCCTTACTATGGATGTGGTTCTGGAGTACTCAGTTTCAAATTAGTCTTTTATCCTCTTTGTCAACGAGAGCGCTTTGAGAAGACAACCTTGTCTTTATGCATCACGTTTCGAGAGGAGGACATTTTAGCTTCTAGATCTTCAATTTGGTTGCCTTTTCCCAAAGTAAGTTGTCTTTCTCATATCGAGTTGTCCGTTTTTGAGGGTTTTATTTCTTTGGAATCTTTGCTTCGTGTTGGACCAATTTCATAGTTTTGATAATGACATGTATTTACGTGATAATATGTTTTACTCGATATATCATATGCGTGTAATTGTGTGCTTTAGTCTTATTATATCTAGCAACAATTATGAGAAGAAAGATCAAAGTTAGGCATAACTTTGATAAAGTCTGTGAGACAAAGTTATAACAACTTCAGGAATAACTTTGGAAGTGAACTTGGAAGTTATAGCTAACCAGGCATAACTTTAAAGAAAATCGCTTCAAACAAGATCTACATAAAACTACACAAGACTCGAGATGGAGGGTCTTTGTGATCAAGATGAAGAGATGATCCGTATACTGAAGATCTTTGTGAAGATTAGATAGTATAGGTCGTCATTCGGTAACTATTCCATTCGAGAGATTTTATGTTCAAAAGTTATAGCTTTAGTCTATGATTTTGGATGATAAAATATTGATGCATGATTTTGGAAATAAAATGTTTTGAAATGTTTTCAAAAGTGAAAGAGTTTTATCTTTATATTTATCAATTATTTTAATAGAGAATATATTTATGAGATTCTATTGGTTAGTAATACAACTTATGGGTTGTCATGCTACCTAGGGTTTCTAATATATTCTATCTCAATTTGTTGTTAACCTAATTAGCCCACCTAGTGGTTGAGCCATCTAGTGTTTCGTGAAACCTAGTTTGTGCCACCTAGGGATTCGTGCTCCTAGGGTTTCGTGAGCTATAGGAATCCGGCCTCCATAGGTTTGTTTCCTTAGTTTACCTAATCTAGGATTCTACTATATCTTTACAACAATATTTTGAGATATCAAGATAAATATATTTCTATCAGATAAACCAAATAATATTTTGAGATAAAGATATTTCTAAAAGATAAGCAAATATTATTTTATGGAAAGATAAGTATCTTTATTAAATATTATACTAGGGTTTTAGATCTACTATAATTCTTCTACTATAAATACTCATTCACATATCAATTGTAAAATACACGACTATACACGAAATACACACATATTCACACGGCATCTATTTTACTTGTGTTGATTTTCCAAAATAGTTTTAAAGCAAACCTTTGAGCAAATATTTATTATTTTTTAGAGTTTGTTTTTAAAAGAGTCGTGCATCAATTATTATCAATCGCTTGAGTGAAATACGTTATTGGATAATAGTACATCATTATAAGCTTACAATTCTTTAACGGGAATCTGTGTGAGTTATATTGTACTTTCTTATTAGCGTAAGATAGTATAGGGTATTTAGCGATACTCATCTGAGTTATAATCATAGTGTTGCTTATACGAGTGGGTTGGTAATTTTTGTAATCCGTAGAAAGGTACTAAAAATTATTAATCGAGAATATGGGCCGTAGTTGTTCAACGTGTGAAACTGACTAACACTTGAAAATCGTGTGCTCTCTCTATCTCTTTACTTTCGTATTTCTTTATTCCGCGCTTCCTTTGAATTTACTTAATTAGTTGATTTTACTTCCATAAATTTCAAATAATTATTACATATCATATAAATCGAAAAGTGAGGGCTAGTTGTTTAATACTCAATCACCCCCCCCCCTCTTTCGTATAATTCGTCAATAGACCTCGACAATTGGTATCAGAGCCTCGTGCTCTTGATTGCCTTACAGCAAGGAGTCTGGCTATCCTTTAATCTTTTTCATTTTTATTTTTATTTATTTTCCGCTGCATTTAATTTTATTTTAATGGATTCCAGACATCTGAAGTGTCCCGTATTCGATGGGAAGAACTACAGTCTATGGAAAAATATGATGACCCATTTCATAAAGGGTAACGATTGGGAGTGTTGGCTAATCATTAAGAATGGTCCTAATAAGATCATGCTTGGAACGGCTACTGGCACTTCCATCGAAAAGAAAGAAGATGACTATGTTGAGGCAGATTATAAGAAAGCTGAGAAAAAATCAAAGGCTATTAGTCTGTTGCAAAACGGCATGACCCATACTGAATTTGATCGTTTCTCATCTAGTTCTACTGCCAAGGAAATATGGGATGGTCTTGAGTTATCTTATGAGGGGACAACTGTTGTCAAAAAGCAACGCATAGCTCTACTTATGCGAAAATACGAATTGTTCTCCATGGAACAAAATGAATCGCTTGACAGCATGTCTACTCGCTTCTCCAGTATCATTAATGAATTGAAAAATCTTGGAAAAACGTTTGACTCCGAGGAAATTGCCAGGAAGATCCTTAGAAGTCTATCTAAACGATGGAGACCTAAGGTGACGGTAATTGAGGAATGTAAAGATCTATCTGACCTATCTTATCAAGAGCTACTTGGAACCCTAATGGCTCATGAGAATAATCTTGATGAAGATGCGGCAAATGATAGTAATAGCAAGAAGGTGGCTCTACAGGCCGAATCTAGTGAAAGACAAGATTCGGATCTTGAAGATGAAACAGTGTTATTTGCTAGACGCTTTAAGAAAAAGTTCTTTAACAAACCACAAGGGAAAACGTTTAACAACAACACTAACAAATCTTACAAGAAGCCAATTGAGTCAAAAGGGTCTCTTTCAAGTCGTGGGTGCTTCAAATGTGGGGATAATGATCACATGATCAAAGATTGCCCCACATGGAAGAAAATCAAAGACAAAAATCAACGAGACAAACCCAAGAAGGAATTCAAGCAAGTGATGATGGCTTATTGCTGGGGAGATCTCGACACAGAGGACGACGAGTCAGAGGAAGAGGAAGTCGCCAACCTGTGTCTAAGCAACGTCAGTCTTGACCTAATTTCTGACAGTGACAATGAAAGCGAATCCGAGATGTGTCTTGTTGGCAACTCAGATTCAGAACCAGATTCAGAAGATGATGAAGAGATAATAGTGAAAGAAAACAATCTATGGTATCTCGACAGTGGATGTTCGAGACACATGACTGGAAACAAGAATTTATTTCTTTCACTAGAACCCTTCAACGGTGGCAAGGTCACCTTTGGAGACAACAAGAAGGGCAACATAATCGGTGTAGGTAAGATTGGTATATCTTCTTCACATGCTATCAATAACGTCTATCTGGTAGATGGCCGTAAGCATAACTTGCTAAGTATCTCTCAACTGTGTGACAAAGGCAACAAAGTCGTTTTTCATTCAAATGTTTGTCGTATCATAGTTGAAGGAACTAGCAATGTTATCTTAGAAGGTCTACGTAAACGGAACGTGTATATGATGGATTTAAACAAAGTCACTACAAGTTCCTTTACGTGCATGAAAGTCACTGTGGATGATTCATGCTTGTGGCACAAGAGGTTTGCACACATCAGTCCAACAATTTTAAAGAAACTCAAGTCTTGGGATTTAGTTGAGGGTTTACCCTCAATCAAATTCGAACAAGATAAGATGTGTGACTCATGTGCCCGTTGTAAACAAGTTAGATCTTCATTCAAACCGAAACGAGTAATAAGTACAGAACGTCCACTTGAGTTGGTACACATGGATTTGTGTGGACCTATGGAAGTTAGAAGCCGCGGTGGATCAAGGTACGTATTCGTCCTAGTCGACGACTACTCCAGGTATGTATGGCCTATCTTTCTATTTACTAAAGATGAAACTTTCGATGAGTTGGTAGTACTAATGAAGCTCGCCCAAAACAAGTATGATAAAAAGTTAGTTTCCATTCGTACGGATCATGGCACCGAATTTGATAATCAAGCTTTTATAGAATATTGTAGGGAGAATGGTGTAGGACATAACTTTTCTGCACCACGAACCCCACAACAAAATGGTGTCGTGGAACGTATGAATAGAACATTAGAGGACATGGCCCGCACTATGCTTTTGTGTAGTGGCCTTCCTAAGAGCTTTTGGGCAGAAGCCATTAGTACTGCATGCTATGTGCACAATAGAGCTATGATTAGACCTATTCTCAAAAAGACTCCCTATGAACTTTTAAGAGGGAGAAAACCCAATATAGCTCACCTTCGTTGCTTCGGGAGTAAATGTTTTGTCCATAATAATGGAAAAAGTAATTTGAGCAAATTTGATCCACGAAGTGACGAAGCTGTGTTTGTTGGTTATTCTAATCATAGTAAAGCTTTTAAAGTTTTTAACAAAAGAACGTTGTGCATAGAAGAAAGTGTTCATGTTGTATTTGATGAAGATAATGTGCTTGAACAAGTTGAACAGAATGAAGAAGAGGACATGAATGATCCAGACTTTCGTCTCTCCAGAGATGACGTGCCAGAAAATAATGAAGAAGTTATTGAAGGAATCAATGATGAACTTGATAAATCCGCAAATGACCTTGAACAGAGAACTGAGACAATTGTTGATGATACGAATGTCTCTTCTCAAAACAAGGAAAAGGAAACTGAAGTTATAGCTGATGATGCTATAACTTTGAACCAGAACCAAGATGGTGTAACTGAAGTTGTACCAACTTCAGCTATAACCCCAGAGTCCAACTCAGGGGGAACCAATCTTGATTCTGAATCATTTGAGGAAAGTGATAGTTCATCAGATGATGATGAGCCTAGGAACTCTAAGAAATGGAAATATATGAGTTCTCATCCTATGGATAGTATCCTAGGAAGTTTGAATAAGGGAGTTCAAACGAGGCGAACTTTAAGTAACTTTTGTTCATTCTATTCTTTTCTATCTACCATAGAGCCTACCAACATAAAGGAAGCTCTTGCAGAATCCGACTGGATTGTGGCTATGCAAGAGGAGCTTCAACAGTTCGAACGCAATAAAGTATGGCACCTTGTGCCACGACCTCCTAATCGAACTGTGATTGGTACTCGATGGGTATTCAGAAATAAATTGGATGATTCAGGAGTTATAGTTCGTAACAAGGCTCGATTGGTCGTTCAAGGTTATAATCAACAAGAAGGGATTGATTATGACGAGACATTCGCTCCAGTAGCAAGACTTGAAGCTATTCGCTTGCTCATCGCCTTCGCAGCTCATAAAGGAATGAAATTATTCCAAATGGACGTTAAGACTGCATTTCTTAACGGTTATTTGGAAGAAGAGGTTTTTGTTGAACAACCTCCTGGATTTTTGAATAGCAAGTTTCAAAACCATGTTTTTAAACTCGATAAAGCTTTATATGGTTTGAAACAAGCGCCTAGGGCTTGGTACGACAGATTGTCAAAATTTTTATTACAAAACAATTTTAAAAGAGGATCTGTCGACAAAACCCTATTTCTAAAATCCGAAGGCTCTGATTTACTTGTTGCTCAAATTTATGTAGACGATATTATTTTTGGTTCTACTAACAATAAATTGTGCAAGTATTTTTCAGATCTTATGACCTCAGAATTTGAAATGAGCATGATGGGAGAATTGAAATTCTTCCTAGGATTGCAGATTCAACAAACCAAAGAAGGCATAAAGATTCACCAACAAAAATATGTCAAGGAGCTAATCAGAAAATTTGGTATGGAGAACGCTCATCCAATGGACACGCCTATGGTAACTGACAAAAAGTTGACCTTAGACGAAAATGGTAAGTCCGTAGATGAGACTACATATCGAGGTATGATTGGTTCTTTATTATATTTTACTGCAAGTAGACCTGACATTATGTTCAGCGTATGTGTCTGTGCTAGATTTCAATCATGTCCTAAGGAATCACATATGATTGCAGTTAAACGTATCTTGAGATATTTAATTGGTACATCTAATTTATATTTGTGGTATCCACTTGAGTGTAATTTCAATCTAGTAGGATATTCAGACGCAGATTATGCGGGATGTTCGTTAGATAGAAAAAGTACCTCTGGATTCGCTACTTTTGTTGGACCTTGCATAATCACTTGGGGCTCAAAGAAGCAAAATTCGGTTGCGTTATCCACTGCAGAAGCCGAATATATCGCTGCAGGACTGGTATGTTCTCAACTACTTTGGTTAAAGCAACAACTATGTGATTATGGTGTTAATGTTGGTTGTATGCCTGTTTTCTGTGATAATACGAGTGCTATTGTTATCTCTAAAAACCCAGCTCAGCATTCTCGTACTAAGCATATAGACATTAGACATCATTTTTTTGCGTGACCATGTAGAAAAGGGCAACAATAAACTCGAATTTTGTAGTACTGACAATCAATGGGCTGACATTTTAACAAAGGCGTTAGCGAGAAGACGTTTTGAGATTTTGCGGTTGGAAATTGGTTTAATCGGTAGCAATTAAATTCATCTTATTTCTTTTGTGAACCTGCGTGACTGGCTAGATTAAGACGAGATTATATGACTGTGTCCGCATATTTCATTGCTAGTATATTTGTGTTTAATATAATATATTTTACGTGAGTATCTTACATATTTAGTGTTTATGGAAATTGAATTATGAACCACATATTTGCCAAAAACCTATCTTATTCACTTTCCAAAATTGAGCCAAATTCTACCCATGTATCCTATACTAGCCGAAATTCTCAACATAAATCACCTTACCATATCTTTTTATTTACCAAATTCTATCCTTACCATATCCCAACAATTAACCACCTAAGATTCCCTTTCCTACCCAAATTCAAAATTTAAAAAAAAAAAAAAGGGAAAAAGAGGAATAGAGTCGGTGCTACACGGCTACTCTACAAAAACACCACTACCCAATCTCCAAAACCCAAACCAAGTCGGGTTCGGTGCTTGAAGGTACAAAAAGGCGTCAAATAAAAAAAAAAAGGGTACAAGATGGTGTTAGTGAGTTCATGAAATTGGAGGCTTTTGGTCCGAAATTGCTTTTTATGTCAAAAGGTGGTTCGGTTGTTGTGAACCGAATGTGGCTGATTTTTCGGGGCTTGAATCGAAATTGGATGTGTTTATGGGAAAAGTAATGGAGCGCCTTGATGCGCAAGATAAGAAAATTGTTGCGGTTGTTGAAAAAAAATAAAAAAAAAAAAAAAAAAAAATGAAAAAAACCGTGGCTATGGGGAACACTAGCTCTACCCGTGACCATGTCGGTTCGGGTGTGCGTAGTGAGTTGAGGTCTTGGATGACGGGTGTTGATGATTGCCTAGCAAAATTAGAGAGGAATGTTGTCGATATTCGACAAGAGATGTATAGGCAAAGGGATCGGATGCAATTCTTGGTGAGCCAAGAAGGTGCATTGGTGCAAAGCGGTTCGGAAATGCGTGAGGGGATTCACACTATACTTGATGCGACGGAGGCTCTTTCTTTGAAGGTTCGAAACTTCGATGTTTGCCTCACCGCCCAAGCTACTCTTGTGTCGACTTGCCTTGATCGTCTTTCTACTCTCGAGTACCGCACCCGACCCGATTACATTAATCCCAACATCATCTGTCAACCCAAAAAGCCTTGATCTTCTTATCCTTGTTTGTTTGTTTCTTGAACTACTTACCAATTCGGCCCAATGGCACCTAATACTCTATTTTGTGGTTTGTAGTTTAATCAACATTTGCACTTTATTTTGCTTGATATATATCGTCTTATATTGCGTATTTTGCATATCTATTTCTTGCCTTGACATGTGTTATTATAGTCGTTTCATGTCTTTGTTCTTGTCTTTTCAATGATGCCAAGAGGGGGAAGAAATGATATGATTGAGTCTTTGCTTAAGCTTGCTCCTTGTCAAGACTCGTTATCTCTTAAATTCTCTCAAGCTATAACTTTGGCTAAGTTGTTTTGTTCTTGCGATCAAAGTTGCTATAACTTTGGAGTGCTTTGTTGAGGGGGAACTATACTTAGTCACTTTGGTAAGAGAAAATCATATGAGACTTGTCATCATCAAAAAGGGGGAATTTGTTGGACCAATTTCATAGTTTTGATAATGACATGTGTTTATGTAATAATATATGCTTTACTCGATATATCATATGCGTGTAATTGTGTGCTTTAGTCATATTATAGCTAGCAACAATTATGAGAAGAAAGATCAAAGTTAGACATAACTTTGATAAAGTCTGTGAGACAAAGTTATAACAACTTCAGGAATAACTTTGGAAGTGAACTTGGAAGTTATAGCTAACCAGGCATAACTTTAAGGAAAATCGCTTCAAACAAGATCTACCTAAATCTACACAAGACTCGAGATGGAGGGTCTTTGTGATCAAGATGAAGAGATGATCCGTATACTGAAGATCTTTGTGAAGATTAGATAGTATAGGTCGTCATTCGGTAACTATTTCATTCGAGAGATTTTATGTTCAAAAGTTATAGCTTTAGCCTATGATTTTGAATGATAAAATATTGATGCATGATTTTTGAAATAAAATGTTTTGAAATGTTTTCAAAAGTGAAAGAGTTTTATTTTTATATTTATCAATTATTTTAATAGAGAATATATTTATGAGATTCTATTGGTTAGTAATACAACTTATGGGTTGTCATGCTACCTAGGGTTTCTAATATATTCTATCTCAATTTGTTGTTAACCTAATTAGCCCACCTAGTGTTTAAGCCATCTAGGGTTTCGTGAAAACCTAGTTTGTGCCATCTAGGTCCTTCACATCGAAATAGTAACACACGACATATTACAACGACAATACACTACACTTCACAAACACTTCACACACGGCTATTTATTTTACTTGTGTTGATTTTCCAAAATCGTTTTAAAGCAAACCTTTGAGCAAATATGTATTATTTTTAGAGTTTGTTTTTAAAAGAGTCGTGCATCAATTATTATCAATCGCTTGAGTGAAATACGTTATTGGATAATAGTACATCATTATAAGCTTACAATTCTTTAACGGGAATTTGTGTGAGTTATATTGTACTTTCTTATTAGCGTAAGATAGTATAGAGTCTTTAGCGATACTCACCTTGAGTTATAATCATAGTGTTGATTATACGAGTGGGTTGGTAATTTTTGTAATCCGTAGAAAGGTACTAAAAATTATTAATCGAGAATAGTGGACGTAGGTTTCAACGTGTGAAACTGAACCACTTCAAAAATCGTGTGCCTCTCTCTTATCTCTTTACTTTTCGTTATTTCGTTATTCGCGCTTACTTTGATTAATTAATTAGTTGATTTTAATTCATAAGATCAAATAATTAATTACATATCATATAAATCGAAAAAGTGGGGCTAGTTTTTAATACTCAATTCACCCCCCCCCCCCTCTTTCGTATTCGATCAATAGACTCTACAATTGGTATCAGAGCCTCGTGCTCTTGATTGCCTTACAGCAAGGAGTCTGATCCATTTATCTTTTTATTTTTATTTATTTTCCGCTGCATTTAATTTTATTTTAATGGATTCCAAACATCTGAAGTGTCCCGTATTCGATGGGAAGAACTACAGTCTATGGAAAAAATATGATGACCCATTTCATAAAGGGTAACGATTGGGAGTGTTGGCTAATCATTAAGAATGGTCCTAATAAGATCATGCTTGGAACGGCCACTGGCACTTCTATCGAAAAGAAAGAAGATGACTATGTTGAGGCAGATTATAAGAAAGCTGAGAAAAATTCAAAGGCTATTAGTCTGTTTCAAAACGGCATGACCCATACTGAATTTGATCGTTTCTCATCTAGTTCTACTGCCAAGGAAATATGGGATGGTCTTGAGTTAGCTTATGAGGGGACAACTGTTGTCAAAAAGCAACGTATTGCATTACTTATGCGAAAATACGAACTATTCTCCATGGAACAAAATGAATCACTTGACAGCATGTCCACTCGCTTCTCCAGTATCATTAATGAATTAAAAAATCTTGGAAAAACTTTTGACTCCGAGGAAATTGTCAGGAAGATCCTTAGAAGTCTATCTAAACGATGGAGACCTAAGGTGACGGTAATTGAGGAATGTAAAGACCTATCTAACCTATCTTATCAAGAGCTACTTGGAACCCTAATGGCTCATGAGATTACTCTTGATGAAGATGCGGCAAATAATAGTAATAGCAAGAAGGTGGCTCTACAGGCCGAATCTAGTGAAAGACAAGATTCGGATCTTGAAGATGAAACAGTGTTATTTGCTAGACGTTTTAAGAAAAAGTTCTTTAACAAACCACAAGGGAAAACGTTTAACAACAACACCAACAAATCTTACAAGAAGCCAATTGAGTCAAAAGGGTCTCTTTCAAGTCGTGGTTGCTTCAAATGTGGGGAGAATGATCACATGATCAAAGACTGCCCCACATGGAAGAAAATCAAAGACAAAAATCAACGAGACAAAACCAAGAAGGAATTCAAGCAAGTAATGATGGCTTATTGCTGGGGAGATCTCGACACAGAGGATGACGAATCAGAAGAAGAGGAAGTCGCCAACTTGTGTCTAAGCAACGTCCGTCTTGACCTAATTTCTGACAGTGACAATGAAAGCGAATCCGAGATGTGTCTTGTTGGCAACTCAGATTCAGAACCAGATTCAGAAGATGATGAAGAGGTTAGTCATCTTGAACTTAAAAAGCAAGTTAAGATTTTATCTAAGAAGTCTTTAATTAAGTATTTTGAAGAAGCCTTAGATCATTGTCATGAGCAGAGTCTAGAATTGAAAGATCTTAAAGAACAAATTCTTGACATTGCTGAGGAAAACCAACTTCTTAAGGCCAAAGCTAAAAAGCTCAAGTCTAAAGTTATGCCAACTTCAGCTATAACTTCAGACAAGACAAATGTTGAGAAAGAAGCTCTTGAGTCTAAAGTTATAGCTAATGAAGCTATAATCTCAGAGTTGAAGCTCAACAAAAAGCACCTTCAAGCCAAAGTTATAGCTAATGAAGCTACAACTTTAGAATTGAAGAAAGTCAATGAGCTTTTACAATCTCAAGCTAAGGCAAAGGAAGTTGTTATTCTTGATCATGAGAAAGTAAATTCTTTTCTTTCTCAGCAATTGAAAGATTTGAAGGCTGAATTCTCCCAAGCCAAAAGTCAACACAATGAGGAAAAACTTATCTTGAACAAACGTTTCAATGATTTTCGTGAAAATTTCAAAAAGAACAATCCCTCCAAAGACTCGAATGTAGATCATTCGTCGTGTGAAAAAGAAATTCAGTCTTTGAAGGAATTGCTCCTACATGCACGAAAAGTTCATGATAAGTGGGAAGGCAGTCAAAAGGTCTTAGACTTCCTTACCGAACAGTCTAACAATAACATGAAGAAAGGTCTTGGTCATGAATGCTATAGTCGTAGAGACCATGATAAATGCAAATCCACTCCTTCTGACCGTGATTTCAGAAGAAGGAAGTACGTCAATCTTTCAGACTATCTGATTTGCAATTATTGTGGTCACAACGGTCATGTTAAAGATAATTGTGTTAAATATGTTAATGACAACAAAAATCAAACTGATTTTGTGAAAGAACGTGACGTGTCTAGTGTTAATGAGTCTGAACCTGAATCTCAACGTGATGAGATTAGAAACAATGAGTTTAGATGGTTTTATGACATGGCTTTCGATTACACATCTGTACCTTCAAAATCTAAATCTTATGTGAATCAGAAGCAGTCGTTTAAACCTAATGTGCGTCACAACAATAAAAAACAATATAATAAACCTAGCAAACCCTATCCTAAAAAGAAAAGAATTGTTAAACAGGTATGGGTTAGGAAGGATCAAATACATAGAGTCACTAACCACAAAAGGACCCAACTTAGCGTGGGTACCTAAAAGCTGTATTTGATTCTCTTGCAGATAATAGTGAAAGAAAACAATCTATGGTATCTCGCCAGTGGATGTTCGAGACACATGACTGGAAACAAGAATTTATTTCTTTCACTAGAACCCTTCAACGGTGGCAAGGTCACCTTTGGAGACAACAAGAAGGGCAACATAATCGGTGTAGGTAAGATTGGTATATCTTCTTCACATGCTATCAATAACGTATATCTGGTAGATGGCCTTAAGCATAACTTGCTAAGTATCTCTCAACTATGTGACAAAGGCAACAAAGTCGTTTTTCATTCAAATGTTTGTCGTATCATAGTTGAAGGAACTAGCAATGTTATCTTAGAAGGTCTACGTAAACGGAACGTGTATATGATTGATTTAAACAAAGTCACTACAAGTTCCTTTACGTGCATGAAAGTCACTGTGGATGATTCATGCTTGTGGCACAAGAGGTTTGCACACATCAGTCCAACGATTTTAAAGAAACTTAAGTCTTGGGATTTAGTTGAGGGTCTTACCCTCAATCAAATTCGAACAAGAAAAGATGTGTGACTCATGTGCCCGTTGCAAACAAGTTAGATCTTCATTCAAACCGAAAAGAGTAGTAAGTACAGAGCGTCCACTTGAGTTGGTACACATGGATCTATGTGGACCTATGAAAGTTAGAAGCCGCGGTGGATCAAGGTACGTATTCGTCCTAGTCGACGACTACTCCAGGTATGTATGGCCTATCTTTTATTTACTAAAGATGAAACTTTCGATGAGTTTGTAGTACTAATGAAGCTCGCCCAAAACAAGTATGATAAAAAGTTAGTTTCCATTCGTACGGATCATGGCACCGAATTTGATAATCAAGCTTTTATAGAATATTGTAGGGAGAATGGTGTAGGACATAACTTTTCTGCACCACGAACCCCACAACAAAATGGTGTCGTGGAACGTATGAATAGAACATTAGAGGACATGGCCCGCACTATGCTTTTGTGTAGTGGCCTTCCTAAGAGTTTCTGGGCAGAAGCCATAAGTACTGCATGCTATGTGCACAATAGAGCTATGATTAGACCTATTCTCAAAAAGACTCCCTATGAACTTTTAAGAGGGAGAAAACCCAATATAGCTCACCTTCGTTGCTTCGGGAGTAAATGTTTTGTCCATAATAATGGAAAAAGTAATTTGAGCAAATTCGATCCTCGAAGTGACGAAGCTGTGTTTGTTGGCTATTCTAATCATAGTAAAGCTTTTAAAGTTTTTAACAAAAGAACTTTGTGCATAGAAGAAAGTGTTCATGTTGTATTTGATGAAGATAGTGTGCTTGAACAAGTTGAACAGAATGAAGAAGAGGACATGAATGATCCAGACTTTCGCCTCTCCAGAGATGACGTGCCAATTAATAATGAAGAAGTTATTGAAGGAATCAATGATGAACTTGATAAATCCGCAAATGACCTTGAACAGAGAACTGAGACAATTGTTGATGATACGAATGTCTCTTCTCAAAACAAGGAAAAGGAAACTGAAGTTATAGCTGATGATGCTATAACTTTGAACCAGAACCAAGATGGTGTAACTGAAGTTGTACCAACTTCAGCTATAACCCCAGAGTCCAACTCAGGGGGAACCAATCTTGATTCTGAATCATTTGAGGAAAATGAGAGTTCATCAGATGATGATGAGCCTAGGAACTCTAAGAATTGGAAATATAAGAGTTCTCATCCTATGGATAGTATCCTAGGAAGTTTGACTAAAGGAGTTCAAACAAGGCGAACCTTAAATAACTTTTGTTCATTCTATTCATTTCTGTCTACCATAGAGCCTACCAACATCAAGGAAGCTCTTGCAGAATCCGACTGGATTGTGGCTATGCAAGAGGAGCTTCAACAGTTCGCACGTAATAAAGTATGGCACCTTGTGCCACGACCTCCTAATCGAACTGTGATTGGTACTCGATGGGTATTCAGAAATAAATTGGATGATTCAGGAGTTATAGTTCGTAACAAGGCTCGTTTGGTCGTTCAAGGTTATAATCAACAAGAAGGGATTGATTATGACGAGACATTCGCTCCAGTAGCAAGACTTGAAGCTATTCGCTTGCTCATCGCCTTCGCAGCTCATAAAGGAATGAAATTATTCCAAATGGACGTTAAGACTGCCTTTCTTAATGGTTATTTGGAAGAAGAGGTTTTTGTTGAACAACCTCCTGGATTTTTGAATAGCAAGTTTCAAAACCACGTTTTTAAACTCGACAAAGCTTTATATGGTTTGAAACAAGCGCCTAGGGCTTGGTACGACAGATTGTCAAAATTTTTATTACAAAACAATTTTAAAAGAGGATCTGTCGACAAAACCCTATTTCTAAAATCCGAGGGGTCTGATTTACTTGTTGCTCAAATTTATGTAGATGATATTATTTTTGGTTCTACTAACAATAAATTGTGCAAGTATTTTTCAGATCTTATGACCTCAGAATTTGAAATGAGCATGAAGGGAGAATTGAAATTCTTCCTAGGACTGAAGATTCAACAAACCAAAGAAGGCATAAAGATTCACCAACAAAAATATGTCAAGGAGCTAATCAGAAAATTGGGTATGGAGAACGCTCATCCAATGGACACGCCTATGGTAACTGACAAAAAGTTGACCTTAGACGAAACTGGTAAGTTCGTAGATGAGACTACATATCGAGGTATGATTGGTTCTTTATTATATTTAACTGCAAGTAGACCTGACATTATGTTCAGCGTATGTGTCTGTGCTAGATTTCAATCATGTCCTAAGGAATCACATATGATTGCAGTTAAACGTATCTTGAGATATTTACTTGGTACATCTAACTTATATTTGGGGTATCCACTTGAGTGTAATTACAATCTAGTAGGATATTCAGACGCAGATTATGCGGGATGTTCTTTAGATAGAAAAAGTACCTCTGGATTCGCTACTTTTGTTGGACCTTGCATAATAACGTGGGGCTCAAAGAAGCAAAATTCGGTTGCGTTATCTACTGCAGAAGCCGAATATATCGCTGCAGGACTGGTATGTTCTCAACTACTTTGGTTAAAGCAACAACTATGTGATTATGGTGTTAATGTTTGTTGTATGCCTGTTTTCTGTGATAATACGAGTGCTATTGTTATTTCTAAGAACCCAGCTCAGCATTCTCGTACTACTAAGCATATAGACATTAGACATCATTTTTTGCGTGACCATGTAGAAAAGGGCAACATTAAACTCGAATTTTGTAGTACTGATGTTCAATGGGCTGACATTTTCACAAAGGCGTTAGCGAGAAGACGTTTTGAGATTTTGCGGTTGGAAATTGGTTTAATCGGTAGCAATTAACTTCATCTTATTTATTTTGTGAACCTGCGTGACTGGCTAGATTAAGACGAGATTATATGACTGTGTCCGCATATTTCATTGCTAGTATATTTGTGTTTAATATAATATATTTTACGTGAGTATCTTGCATATTGAGTGTTTTATGGAAATTGAATTATGAACCACATATTTGCCAAAAACCTATCTTATTCACTTTCCAAAATTGAGCCAAATTCTACCCATGTATTTCATGTTAGCCGAAATTCTCAAATAAATATTACCCTTCCATATCTTCTTATTTACCAAAACTCTATCCTTACCATATCCTAACAAAAATAACCACCCAATATTCTTTTCCTACCAAATTCAAATTAAAAAAAAAAAAAAAGGGGGAAAGACAAATTGTGACGGCACACCCATGTGCCTAAGTACAAAAGTAAAAACCTATTCTTACACATTCATAATTACTCTTACACCTATCACTTTTACCATCATAATTTCCCAACCAATTTTTTACTACCTCTCTCCTTCCTCACGGTTCCCACACCCAAACAAAACACAAAATCATCCAAACCTTCAACCTTCAACAATGGCTTCCACTAGATCAAAAATTGCCAAAAACCCAAATCCTAAAACCCCCAAGCCAAGCATGCCTAAAAATACCTCTTCTCCTCCCACACAACAATCACCCAACCCAAACCAAACCGAGTCGGGTGCGGGTCTCGAGGGTACTAAGAGAAGACGGTTAAACAAAGGGAAAGGAAGACTCCAAGAAGAAGCCACAACCGAAACCATTGACACGGTTTCCGAGGAAACCACACGGGTAACTCTTCGTGATTTTTCGCCGCAAGAAACATCTTTGGGAATTGATAAACTCCGTCTTACAAAAGACGAAAGAAAACTTGTGAACCGGGTTGCTCAATATGGAATACACGGTGGTCGGTATTATCCTAAGGCTTGGTGTGACAAGTATAGGGCTTTGGGATTCTTTTCGGATTTTCTGAATTTCCAAGAATGGGAAACGGTGGCTGAGTTTTCGGGTCCGGTGTATCCGATTGAGGTAATCCAGTTCTTTTCCTCTGTTTCTTTAGACAATGGAGTCTTGCATGCCGTCATAAATAGCCGTGCAGTTTCGTTTTCCGTGACGGACTTTTGTACTCTGTTTTTGGCTCCTGATGATGGAATCAAAATCAATCCGAGTACGTCATGGGAAGAACTGACGGACATGGCTAAGCTGGAGGTTAAGCAGTATTTTGATGTTGGGGCGACGGTGTCGAGTTGTGTGTTGGCTGGTAGTGTTTCTCCGAAACTGAAATTTCTGTTAAACTTTTTATGGAATACTGTGATTCCGTGACGGGGCGGACGTGATAAAATTGCATGCTATGAGATGTTAGTCGTTAAGCATTGGTTAGAAGGCAACCGGGTTAATTTACCTTCTCTTGTTTTTAATCGTATTTCACAAACCGCTTTCTCGGTGACCGAAGACAAATTTTACTCTACTCTTGATTTGCCGTATGGCATGTGGCTGTCTCGGCTTTTTGAGTCAAAGGGAGTTGTTAATGTGCAAAATTATGGGGTCGCGGTAAAGGATGAGATGTGTGATACGTTCTTGAAATTTATGAAGCTTGATGCTAATGGTCCGGAGTTGTTATTTTTGGTCAAAGGAGGTTCGGTTGGTGCAATGACGGGTGGGGCTGATTTTTCTGTGATTGAATCCAAATTGGATATGTTCATTGGTAGTATTATGGAGCGCTTGGATGCGCAGGATAAGAAAATTGAGACGGTTTTGGACACGGTTGTTCAAGCCGTGGCCGTGGGTTCTTTGGGCTCAACCCGTGACCAAGGTGGGTCGGGTGTGAGTCATGAGATGAGGACATGGATGGATGGTGTGGATGATCGCCTTGCTAAGTTGGAACGAAATATTATCGATTGTAAGCAAGAGGCGTATAGGCAAAGGGATAGGATGACATTCTTGGTGAGCCAAGGCGGGTCGTTGGTTAAGAGCGGGACGGAGATGCGGGAGGGAATGCGTACAATTTATGATGCGACGGAGGCTCTTTCATTGAAAGTCCGGAATTTTGATGTTTGCCTCACCGCTCAAGCTTCTCATGTATCAAATTGCCTTGACCGTCTTTCCACTCTTGAGTACCGCACTAGGCCCGGTTATGTCGATCCTAACAAAATCCGTCAACCCAAAATGCCTTGATTTCTCTATCCTTGGTTGTTTTAACTCTTAAACTACTAATCCTATTTGGCCCATTTGGCTTATTTTGACATTGTCTATTCGGCCCAATGGCAACTAACAATCTATTTTGTGGTTTGTAGTTTAATCAACATTTGCACTTTATTTTGCTTGATATATATCGTCTTATATTGCGTATTTTGCATATCTATTTCTTGCCTTGACATGTGTTATTCTAGTCGTTTCATGTCTTTGTTCTTGTCTTTTCAATGATGCCAAGAGGGGGAAGAAATGATATGATTTGAGTCTTTGCTTAAGCTTGCTCCTTGTCAAGACTCGTTATCTCTTAAATTCTCTCAAGCTATAACTTTGGCTAAGTTGTTTTGTTCTTGCGATCAAAGTTGCTATAACTTTGGAGTGCTTTGTTGAGGGGGAACTATACTTAGTCACTTTGTTAAGAGAAAATCATATGAGACTTGTCATCATCAAAAAGGGGGAATTTGTTGGACCAATTTCATAGTTTTGATAATGACATGTGTTTACGTAATAATATGTTTTACTCGATATATCATATGCGTGTAATTGTGTGCTTTAGTCTTATTATAGCTAGCAACAATTATGAGAAGAAAGATCAAAGTTAGGCATAACTTTGATAAAGTCTGTGAGACAAAGTTATACCAACTTCAGGAATAACTTTGGAAGTGAACTTGGAAGTTATAGCTAACCAGGCATAACTTTAAGGAAAATCGCTTCAAACAAGATCTACATAAATCTACACAAGACTCGAGATGGAGGGTCTTTGTGATCAAGATGAAGAGATGATCCGTATACTGAAGATCTTTGTGAAGATTAGATAGTATAGGTCGTCATTCGGTAACTATTCCATTCGAGAGATTTTATGTTCAAAAGTTATAGCTTTAGCCTATGATTTTGGATGATAAAATATTGATGCATGATTTTGGAAATAAAATGTTTTGAAATGTTTTCAAAAGTGAAAGAGTTTTATTTTTATATTTATCAATTATTTTAATAGAGAATATATTTATGAGATTCTATTGGTTAGTAATACAACTTATGGGTTGTCATGCTACCTAGGGTTTCTAATATATTCTATCTCAATTTGTTGTTAACCTAATTAGCCCACCTAGGGTTGGAGCCATCTAGGGTTTCGTGGAAACCTAGTATTGTGCCACCTAGGGTTGCGTGCCCCCTAGGGTTTCGTGAGCTACGATTCGGCCTCCATAGGTTTGTTTCCTTAGTTTACCTAATCTAGGATTCTACTATATCTTTACAACAATATTTTGAGATATCAAGATAAATATATTTCTATAAGATAAACCAAATAATATTTTGAGATAAAGATATTTCTAAAAGATAAGCAAATATTATTTTATGGAAAGATAAGTATCTTTATTAAATATTATACTAGGGTTTTAGATCTACTATGATTCTACTACTATAAATACTCATTCACATACAATTGCAAAAAGACACGAAATACACTACATACACACGGCTATTTATTTACTAGTGTTGATTTTTCCAAAATCGTTTTAAAGCAAACCTTTGAGCAAATATTTATTATTTTTAGAGTTTGTTTTTAAAAGAGTCGTGCATCAATTATTATCAATCGCTTGAATGAAATACGTTATTGGATAATAGTACATCATTATAGCTTACAATTCTTTAACGGTAATCTGTGTAGTTTATTGTCTTTCTTTATTAGCGTAAATAGTATAGATTATTTAGCGATACTCACCTTGAGTTATAATCATAGTGTTGATTATACTAGTGGGTTGGTAATTTTTGTAATCCGTAGAAAGGTACTAAAAATTATTAATCGAGAATAGTGGACGTAGGTTTCAACGTGTGAAACTGAACCACTTCAAAAATCGTGTGCCTCTCTCTTATTCTTTACTTTTCGTTATTTCGTTATTTATGCTTACTTTGATTAATTAATTAGTTGATTTTAATTCATAAGATCAAATAATTAATTACATATCATATAATTCGAAAAAGTGGGGCTAGTTTTTTAATACTCAATTCACCCCCCCCCCCCCCCTCTTTCGTATTCCGATCAATAGACTCTTCAATAGGTTCAGTAAGATGGCACATTTCATTGCATGCAAGAAGACTGAGGATGCTGTGAGTGTAGCAGAGCTATACCTTGATGAGGTGGTGAGGTTACATGGAGTTCCAAGGACCATTGTGTCTGACAGAGACACAAAGTTTATGAGCCACTTCTGGAGGACATTGTGGAAACTGCTTAACACTAGGTTATTGTTTAGTACCTCCCATCACCCTCAAACTGATGGCCAAACTGAGGTGACTAACAAGACCTTGGGAAGAATCTTGAGGTGTATAGTCAGCAAATCTCTCAAGGATTGGGACTTGAAGTTGGCTCAAGCAGAGTTCTCTTTCAATAGAGCTCCATCAGCAGCCACAGGCCACTCCCCCTTTGAAGTGGTCTATGGTACTAACCCCCTAATGCCTTTGAGTTTGTCTAATGTGTGCAGGTCAGAAGTCCACTATGATGCCAAGAAGAGGGTGGAACAAATGTTAAAACTCCATGAATCAGTCAGGAAACAAATTGAGAAAGCTAATGATCTGTACAAGAAGAATGCCAAGGTTCCTAAAACCAAGAAAGACTTTGCACCAGGAGATCTAGTATGGATCAACCTAAGGAAAGAAAGGTTCCCTTCCAAGAGAAAGAACAAGCTAGAGCCAAGAGCAGATGGTCCTTTTCAAGTCATAGAGAAGATAGGTCCCAATGCCTCCAAAATTGATCTACCAGGAGAGTATGCAGTCCATGGGACATTCAATGTTGGAGATCTTAGTCCTTTCTTTGAAGACTCTGAGGGAGAGGAAGACACAGGCTTGAGGTCAAGCCCTTTTCAACCTGGGGAGGCTGCAGCAGGAGCTCACCCAAAGGGTCTTGATGATCAAACCACATACAAGACAAGCTTGACCCCTCAGATGGAAGCTCGAGTTACAAGGTCTAAACAACAAGCTATGACAAGTCAAGAGCAAGCCAAGCCAAGCCACCCCAATGAAGAAGACAGTCCAGGGTTCAACAGCCCATGCCCACCCCCAACACAACCTACATTTCCCACACAAAACAGAAACAGAGCCATTCAGGCCCAGACAGACCAGTTAACAAACCCTGCATCTAGGAGGTACACCAGAGCATCCCAACCACCCCCACCATGGCCTACCATCAAGCCAACCCATTAAGCTACAAGTTTGCCCAGGACAAACCCTTTTGAAGTCTAGTAAAAATTCATGAAACAGACACCCCAAGTTAGAGTCCAGCAAACAACTAAAAACAGAGAAGGTACATGTCAGATTGTGGCTTCCTTTTGTTTAAGTCAACTTGTCATCGTCCAAGGCAGGTCTTATCTAAGTTATAATAAGAGTAGAGAGTCCCAAGGAGCAGCAACACACCCAGGCAAGGCAGCAAGACAACAAGAGCAACAGATTTCCATTTCAGGAAAAATCCAAAAACTGCTTTATTTGCTTTTGTTCAGTCTGTTTTCTTTTGTGTCTTGTGTCTGTTCTTATTAGTTGTTGAGCTCGTCCTATTGTGAGGCTCTTAATTAGTGTCAGTAGAAGTAGTTTAGATCCTAAGCTAGCCCTTGGATGATCCATACATCCAATGGCTCACAAGATATCAACCTCTCTATATAAAGGGGTCTTGTATGACTGTTGTAGGCAGACTTTGATGAATGAATGAACTTTGAGAAATCCCTCAAAACTATCAAACTTGTGCTAAGAGCTGTAGTTTGAAGCAAGCCTGATACATCTTCAAGGTGTTTGATCAGTGCCTTGTATTGTGAGTCAAGTTATATCTGTGCATTGCTGTGATTAACTTACTTGCTGTTGAGTCTAGTCTAGGGTGTTTGTGCTTTGCTGTAACACTTGAAAACTGTCTCTAAACTAGTCTTTGAGTCCTTTCCTCTTGTGCCTTGCTGTAGAGGATTGTCTCCAAGTCATATCCCTTGTATCTTTCAGCTAAAGTAACTCACAATCCCTAAAACAACACCCCTTGTTACTTGATATTGTATTCAGTTTGAGTCAAGCTAATCAAGTCACTTAAAACTTGTGAACCTTAGTAGTTTACACTCCATTCTCTCTTCTAGTAATTTGATAAAGGTATGATTTTCTCTTAATTCTTGTGTTTATAGTTGTTTTAATTGTGTTTATGTTTGTTTTTACCCTTAATGGATTTGATTATTTGTTGTTATTTGAATGTAATTTGGAGTTGTTTAAGTTAGGGTTAAGGTTAGGTTAAATTGGGGGTTTTTTAATTTGATTCGATGTTGAAGTTGGGTATATGATGTATGTGTATATGTGGGTAGTAAATTTGCAATTGTTTTTTGGTATTGATTGAAATTTGATTATGTTTGTATATATAATTGTTAGTATGTTCAAGATGTTAGTAGTAGATATATGTTGTTAGTAGTAGATATATCTTATTATATGTTGTTAGTAGTAGATATATGTTGGAATTTGGTTGTGAAATTGAATGTTGGTTAAATTTGATAGTTACAAATTTTATGTTGGTAGTATAATTTGATTAGTTGGTTAAAATGGGTAGTTAGAATTAGTATTTAGATTGCCTATTTAGTAAGAATGTAGATTGTCTCAATTAGTTGTTGGATTGCCTAATTATGTTATATATATATATATATATATATATGTATATATATATATATATATGTATATATATATATATATATAGATTTATAATGAAGAGGGTTGAACGAGAATGGATGTATGAAAGAGTGGATGCTAGGAAGATGGTTAAGTATGAGTTTGTATGTGGGGTGAATAGTTTTCTTGAATACGTTAAAACTCATGATGAATTTAGGAATTCACAACTAATAAGATGTCCATGTGTAAAGTGCAAAAATTTAAAATACTTGAGTGAATTTGTGGTACAAAAACACCTTATTAGTAAAGGTTTTACGGGAAATTATTATGATTGGGTGTGTCATGGTGAGCCTTTCTCCTTTAAAATACCAAACAATGTACCAAACACTACTCAATCTTCCATAAGAGGACCATATCGAGAGATGGTAATAGATGTCTTAGGTGACACGGCTTTAGAACATATGGAGGAACCCCCTATCGGTGAAGAAGAAACTCCACACCCTTAATTGAAGAGTTTTTTTGATATGTTAGATTCGGTGGAGAGACCGTTATATGAGCGGAGCGATGTGTCTTGTTACAAGCAGCTGCAAGGGTTGTTAATATAAAATGTGAGCACAACTTATCGCACAAATGTGTAGATAAGATTGTTTCCTTGATTGAGGATGTTATACCTCGGGGAAATGTAATGACCCGCACCTATTATAACACCAAAAAATTGCTCAAAGCTCTTTAATTACCCTATCAAAAGATTCATTGTTGTAAGGACGGGTGTATGCTCTTTTGGAAAGAACATGCGTCACTTGATAAATGTAAGAAGTGTGGCAGTACAAGCAAACACCATCAAGTGGGAAACCAATACCTCAAAAAGTCTTATCTACCTTCCTATAGGTCTAAGATTACAACGGCTTTACGCAACTAGAAATATTGCGGAGGCAATGAGATGGTATGAAGAAAACCCTCGTGTACAAGGGACATTTGCCCACCCAAGCGATAGTGAGGCTTGGAAGCATTTGGACAAAATGTTCCCGGAATTTGCTAGTGAGCCTCGAAATGTTAGACTTGGGTTGTGCACATATGGTTCTACACCATACGGCCAATTTGGGAAAAAGTATTCATGTTGTCCTGTAATTCTCACTCCTTACAATCTACCACCATGGTTGTGCATGAAAAAACCATTTATGTTTCTTTCATTGATTGTTCCGGGGCCGGATAATCCTAAAAGTCACATAGATGCCTTCTTACAACCTCTTATCGAAGAGTTGAAAGAGTTGTGGGAGGTTGTGTACCCGCTTTCGATGTGTCCAAGAAACAAAATTTTCAACTCAAGGCCGCTCTTTTATGGACAATCAATGACTTTCCAGCTTACGGCATGCTTTCTGTTTGGGCCGCAACCCACTTCCTTGCATGTCCTTATTGTATGGAAGAATCAAAGGCATTTTATCTTCCTAAGGGTCATAAGGTGTATTGGTTTGATTGTCACCGACAATTCTTATCGCCTAACCACGGATTCTGGTATAATAAAACCTCATTTCTCAAGATTATATTACAAAAAAAATGACACCCCTCCTTTATTCCTAGACGGATTTGAAATTTGGGAGAAGATTCATGATTATCCTACTAGTACTGAGTGCACAAAGAGTGAATTGAACAAGTTTAAAGACAATAAATTAGGTTGGTTTAAGAAAAGTATATTCTGGGATTTGCCGTATTGGAAGCATTGGTTAATATGACACAATTTGGATGTTATGCATATTGAAAAGAACTTCTTTGAGAAATTGATTCATACGGTCATGAATAAAACTTGCGACAATGAAAAATCAAGAGAAGACGTGAAACTATTATGCAAAAGACCACACTTACACATCAAGGAAAATGGAGTGAAGCCAAAAGCCCCATTTGCACTTGATAAGGCTAATGTGGATTTGTAACTTGAGGTTTCCGGATGGATATGCATCTGACTTGAGTAGGTGTGTTGATCGACATGATCATATCTTTCATGGGTTGAAGAGTCATGATTGTCACGTTTTCATGGAAAGATTACTACATGTGGCTTTGAAACACTTATTGCCGAAAAATGTGTGGAGTGCAATAACTGAAATAAGTCTATTCTTTCGTGATTTGTGTGCCCCGACCCTCAAACTTGAAAACATTGAAAATCTAGAGACAACAATGCCGAAATACTTTGCAAATTGGAGAAAGTATTTCCGCCATCATTTTTCAACTCAATGGAACACTTACCTATACATTTGCCTTATGAAGCAATGGTTGGAGGGCTTGTACAATATAGGTGGATGTATCCTTTTGAGAGTTAAATTACATACGCACTTATTCAAATGAAATATAAAATTAAATATAAAATATTTTGAATATTCTACTAACATTAATAGGAAATGTAGGTTTTTAAATCACTTGAAACAAAAAGTTGGAAATAAAGCAAGAGTCGAATGGTCTATCTGCAATGCTTTCTTAGGGGAAGAAATATCAAATTTTTGTTCGCAATATTTTAAAGAGCATATCGACACAAAGGCTAAAGATTTAGATTTTGGAACAAAAAATGAAACGGAGTACCTAGTCTTCCTTACCAGAGCTTTTCCAAAAACATGGAGGTCAACCATTCACAAAAGAAAAAATAAGATATTTGGATGGAGATGAATATGAACGTGCTCATCTTTACGCCTTATCGAATTGTGAACGATTAGAAAAATATGAGAGGTATATGAGTTATTTACACTTTGACAAGAAAATAATTAAAGTGTAATAATATTCATATAATAGTAAAAATTGTTAAATGTTAGGTTATTCGAAGCTTTCATCTGTGAGCAACATCCAAATATTGATGTAGATGAGGTTTGGACTTCATACGAAAAATTATACCCAAATTGGTTTAAAGAACATGTAAGTTTCATTTACAAACATTAAACAAAATATATACAAACTAACCTTAAGTCAATATATATGGGTACTTAATTAGACTAATTTTAAACTAGGTACTTCAAGAAGACTATTCGATAAATGACTTTAATTTTCAAGGGGTCCTTGTAAAGAAGTACAAACTTGGCAGAAATGTTTGATAAATGGCTTTAATTTTCACACAATGAAATATGGGAAAAATAAAACAAGTATGAATTATGGTGTTTGTGTTGACGGTGTTGGTGGAGATGACTATTATGGTACCCAAGAAGAGATTATTGAGTTGAGGTATTGTGGTGAACAAATGGCGTATAATGCAATCTTGTTTAAATGTTGTTGGATGGATAATTCTTCAATCGGCACAATTGTACATGACACGTATAAACTTGTTGAAGTAAATCATAAGAGAAAGTATTTAAAATACGACCCTTTTGTGCTTGCACATCAAGTTAATCAAGTTTATTACACTTCTTATCCAAGCACAAAGAAAGATAGAGATAATTAGTGGGCGGTGTTTAAAAGTAAAGCGAGATCACAATTTGATGCTCCGGTTGACACAACCGTATTTCAAGAAGAAATGACGACACCTCTTAATTTATCTTCGATTGTTGAAGATGAACTCTTACAAGGTTTTAGTGAAGGAGATGATGAGGAAGAAGATGAGGTGGTGGAGGTTCATAGATTTGGAAGAGGAAACAATGACTTATATGAAGTTGATTTTATAAATGATGAAGATGAAGATGATGAGGAGGATAAGAAGGAGGAGGAGGAGGAAGATGAAGATGAAGATGAAGATGAAGATGAAGATGAAGATGAAGATGAAGATGAAGATGAAGATGAGTAAGAGACTAGTTGTGTAATAATAAGTATATTGTATATATGCTTATAGCATTATATATATGTTATGTAATAAGTACAATTTAATTAGTTATGTATTAAGTATCATCAATTATCAAAGTGTTTGTTTATTTGACAACAATCTTTTAGAAATTTTATTGATAACATTAACTTGTGTATATTTAGTTTTGTTTAAGATGTCAGGAGAACGTGGACGAGGACGGGGACGAGGACGAGGACGAGAACAAGGAATAGTATTTAGGGACCCGGTGATAAAAGAGGGGGAGATGAGCGACGAAGAGAACAACAATGAGGGGGAGATGACAAACCAAAGTCCAACCCCTACGGCAACAAAAGAGTTACCAATTGATATAGAGCCGGGAATATTATGGTACAATTTCTTACTTATAATCTCTGTTCTAATAAATTGAACTTAAAACATGTTGCATATCATTCTCTAATATAAAGATTGATATAGGTTTGACGATAGCCAAGTGGTCCAAATAGTTAGCCGGTCTTTCAAAAACAACTACAATGTCCCTTACTTGAACTGGAAAGAGACTCCACAAAGTAAAAGGGATGCGTGGTTTGATAATTTTCGGGTATTTATATTAACTTTTACTTTGTTTATAAGTATTGTTTTTATAAGTGTTGTTGTTTTTATGTGTAGACATTTTGCAATTGGGATCCTAAGTATGAGGATGAGTGTAGGAAGCAATACAATGAGGCATGTAGAAAGCGTTTAAAAGACGCCATGTATGATGTCGGGCCGATGATAAGAGGTAAGAATCCAAGTGGCCCGGGTTGGATGCATCCTAATGTTTTCAAAGCATTAATCGAGAACGGAAGAATAAGGCGTTTCTCAAGAGATCGAAACAAGCTTCCATCAACAAGAAAGGCGGCGAAGATGGCCCTACGACACATCACTACGTGTCAATCAAAGCTGTAAAACACGCTGCTAAGATGGTAAATAAGTTGAACTTTTAAGTATTTCAAGTTGATAATTTACTTTGTTAGTATAATGTTAGTATTTACAATTTAAAGTTAATGTTTGATTTGTTTTTTAAGGCAAAAAAGAAGGGAGTATAGCCCCTAATGCAGTGGAGCTATTTCTCGATAGTCATAGGAAAGTGGTTAATGGTGAGGAGTAATGGAGTCATCCAACTGCCCGAGCGAGATATGTAAGTATTACTACATTCGAAATTTCAAGTGTATTCAAAATACTTGTGTTATTATTTACAACTTTCTTTTCTGACAATGTAGCAAAATTATCTAAGGAGTAAACCTCTTCTTGTTAGCATAGGAATTAGAAGAAGACGGAATAAACGGCCTCTTCCCAAAAGCATTCGGCCTAGGAGCATAAGAAGGAGAGGGATTATTCATTAAAGCTTCATCCCTTATAGCCTTCATTGAATTCTCGGCCCACAAAGCATCATCGTAAAGATCTCCAAAGGATGCGGTACCTCTTCTCACTTTACTTTGAAGAATGGCATTTAACTTGTTACGATAGTAGAATGCACGGTCTTCATCATCACGAATAAGCCTCGGCGCAAAGTGAGCGAGCTTATTAAACTCCATAGTAAACTCTTGAGCTGATAGGCTGCCTTGCTTAAAATCTATGAACTCCTTGAGCCTTTGTTGTTTAAGCTCTTTGGGATAAAACCTACCCTCCACAAGAGCCTTAAAGCAAGCCCAGTTGAAGTCCTCTTCAAGAGTTGCGGTGGCACTTGTGATAGCCCACCAGTTGTCGGCTTCCCTCACCAGAGAAGTGCTTTGCAATCCTCACCTTGTCCTCTTCTCGGACTTGGTAAAGATCAAATTGTTTCTCCATCTCACGGAACCAATCGGATAGCTCCGTGGGATCAGGTTCTCCACCATAAGGCACGATCTTACTCCTTGCAATTTGTCCCGCCACCCATGCATAGCCACCCTGATGGTTGTCCTCCCTTCTAGGGGGAACTTGGTTGGCATTAGCTAGAGCGGCATCTTGCTGATTCTTCAGCACTTGAGCAAGAGCCTCCATCATAACATTCTCAGCTAAACGCGGTCTAACCATCTTCATAAGAACAAAAACAAATTAAGTTACTCCTATCAATTAGCATAAACAAATAGACTACCAAGTAAAATCCTTAACTTCTACCCAATCTCTCATTTATTATTTCAAGGTCAAGTAGTTTAAGTTAGGGTTCACGTGTGTGCGTCGGGAGCGATCAAAGCTCTGATACCAACTGTGACAACCCTCGCGAATGCGGAAATATAAAACATACAAGCATGTGAAATGATATGCGGAAATACGGTATTTTAAAAACTTTTATACATGCAAGATAAATAAAACGAGGAGTGTCAAAATATTACAAACTAAGTACGGAAATACAACAAAGAGACGGGGTCTCTTAAAATGTTAGCAAAGAACAAGTGTTTAGCAAAACTAGCTAAAATCGTCTAGAGGTGAAACTTCAAGGGACAACGCCCGCTAGCTCACACCCGAACCCCAAAACATCATATCCAAAAAGGCATCCAAGCAAGCAACCTGTTCATTCATGAAAAACATGAACGCCACAGTCAGTGGGGAGTAACTCCGGGTTCTCCCAGCCATATCACATCAAACGAACATATAAGGGAATACAAAAGTAAAGCATGCATGTATAGATATACATGTGAGTTGTGATAAGAATAAATAGGCAATACGAGATATAATGATAAGATCAAATGGAAATCAAATCCGAACCATCATGCTATTCAAAGACTCGGGAAAGACACTCTTAGGCAATCGAATACGCTCACTAGGGCTTACATCTCACCGTTAGCGGTATAAGATTGATAAGATTGAGACTCGACAGACAAACCAGTCAAGTCATGCGATGATCACATAATATCCAACATTTTATCATCCATTCACGAACCAAGACAAGGACGGTGTCCAATCGTGCAATGACCATGAACAATATCATGAAATCACGCATTCAAAGAACGACACAAGACGACAACTCTCACGGTAAATGAAACGCACTAGCACCGTGTACATGGCAAGTATGATTAACAAGCATCCACGGGATAAGACGTTTCCCTGAACTCATACACGATGCTACATTTCGTATATGTAGACTAATTTCCTCCCGGTAGGACGACGATAAAATACGGTCCTAGTCTAAACCTGGCCAGAATCTCGGAAATCACATTTTCCGATTCGACATGCGATAACGTTTTGCATCCAAGACTCGGTCAATCATAGACGCCGAGTACCCCAAATTCGGTAGATCAATTCACGAAAGAGGCGGAAAAGAGCTCAAGCCTCATAACAAGCGGTACGCTACATGCAAATAACACCACCTCGCAAGTACACAACATTTGACGGCCGGGTCGATCAACGCATAGCGTTCAACTCCCAACAACGTCGTCGTATGCCCACTACACATGCAATTAAGCAGTAGGATACCTCTCCGTTCCGACATTCCAGCCTTACGAACGGGAAGGTAGCCAAGGGAATGAGAGTACAAAGCACAAGACAAAATAGTGCTCAAACCTTATCATTTGTAAAAACCGACTCAAAGTGGGAACATATCGAAAACCGTCACGAAACATGTGATACACGCGAATAAGATATCATATATCCAAAACATGAATATTATAAGTCACTACGTAAAATTAAACGATAAACGGATCATGCGAACTATTATAAATTACGAGTTTTAGAAGTTGGAGGAAAAATATACAGCCGTGTTCCAGGCCGGGCAGGAGACCGGCGGCCGGTGGGCCGGCTCAGAACACAGGGCAAAATCCAAAAATCACCAAAAACAGAGAAATGTGGTCTGGGCCGGTCGGTGGACCGGCGGCCGGTCGACCGGCACAGAGCCCCTATACAAATTTCACATAAAACTTCAACATTGTTACTGATGTGTTCCCAGCCGGTTGGCAGACCGGCGGCCGGTCGACCGGCCAGGAACACTCCTTCATCCGTGAGCTTCCTTTACATATTCAATCCATTTCAATTCTCATAAATCAATTCCAATAATCATCAACAATCAACATACATCATTAATAATCATCATATAACAACATTCATTAATCATAGCATGATTTCTAATCTTCCTAATCGTATTCTAAATACGATTTCTAGCATATAAACATGTAAAACACGTAAATGATACCGAGTAACCCTTCACCGTTACCTTAAAGCGTCTCTACTAGTCGTCAAGCTCCTCTTCTATAAGGAAATAGTCTTTATCGGGATCTTGGAGGTCACCACCTACAAATAGATCGTAAAAAGATGAATAAAGTTCATCTTGAGAAAGACGGGAAATTTGAAAAGCGAGAAAGACGATGATTTTAAATCAATACGGATAGAGGAAGGTACGGGGAGAAGAATAAGATAAACTTACGTAAATTCTATCAAGTAACGAAGAAGTTACGACGATTCTAAAATCGAATTCAAAGAGGGAGGCAAGAGTTGAGCTTTCTTAAAGAGGAAGAAATGTTATGTTTGATTTGTGTTGAATGAAATATTAGGTTAAGGGAGGGAGTAGTGTGAGTTGTGTAGGAAAAGTCAAAGACGGTTTCCAAAGTCAAGAAATCAAACTCGACTCAAAAGTCAAGAAAAGTCAAACTCGCCTTAAGACGGGATTTTCATGCAATTTCTCGGAAGTTCCAAATACGAACTCGGAAATTTTAAATTCGACTCGAAACTTAAAATTATAAATTAAAACTTAAATTTGCTGAAAAGATTTCGTAAAATATTTCTACTAGAAAAATAGGGTACATTTCCGGGTGTTACAACTACGGTAGTTGGTTGTATAAGACATGGTTACTTGTTGTGTAAACTTTAGTGTGAATTAGGGTTGTATAAAACATGTTGGTAGTTGGTTGTGTAAGACATGGTTGTAAGATTTCGTTGACATTCTAATTTGAAAGACGGTTTCTGGTTACAAAAAATTGTGTCTGAATGCATTTGTATATATTTTGAAATTTTTGCAGGAAATATAGCAAATGGGAGAGTAATAGATGCAAAAACTAACCAAATCGTGTACATACGTATACCGACCGATTTATGCCAATACCGACCGACAGGCAATAATTACCGACCGACTGAAATATCTTACCGACCGATTGCCGTCCAAATACCTCCTGTAAATTAAATTGTGCCAATTTGGCACCGACCGTCCCTCCCTCATACCGGCTGACAGTCGGTCGGTAATTATCGACTGATTAGGTAATTACCGAGAGATTGTCTATTCGTATTGACCAACTCAAACTGATTTGGCACCGACGGATATTTTATTTACCGACTAAGAAGTCGGTCGGTAGCTTAACGACCGAATTGTCGTCGGTCGGTAATATGTAATTACCGACCGTATTTACCGACCGAATTTGTTCAGACGCTAAGGAGGAAATAACGGTCGGTAAGCGGTTTTACCCGACCGATTTTTACATTTAACGACCGCGTGAAACGATCGGTATTGGACCTGATTCTTGTAGTAGTGGTTGAAAAAAAATGTATAGCGTTATACTTCTAAATTGCAAAAATATATGTAAACTATAATAGGGAGTTCTCAACTTAAGTGCTTTTTTAAGCCTACATATGTATAAATATACAATACAAATTGGATGACTCATATATAGACTATAGACTAAATAGTAGGAAATTAGATCGGTCAGATCTCTTATTGAGGTTAAGATAGGAAGTTTATCACACTTTTTTGACATTGTAAGTGTGCCATTAGTTTCATCGCCTAATTCTCAATTTTTCCAAACTTCATATAGAAAAAACGGGAAAAAAAAAGACTTTGACACAATTATTTGGACATGCTAGAAGCAAATCCAAATGGACAAGTGATTAAACCCGCAAGTTCAAATTTGTGATACTTGATTGATCGATTTTCTGTGATATTTAGTACCCTATCGAGGATTATTATACATTTTGATTATTTTGTTATATTTTATTACATTTCATTTTTTAGGCTAAGGCATATGTACATAATGCCCCATCAATGTAATACGAACTACTAGGTATTATATATTTTTTTCCTTTTGCGACGAGAGAGCCTGTACCTGCTACCTTTGGTGCATATTGAGTAAACTCCCGGATATACGTGATAGCCTGCAAACCATGTGTACTAGGTAAGCCACCCGAGAGTGACAGACTCAAAATCTAGAAGGCTTAAGGGCATACACACAAAACCCCACTATTCTTGAATAGGCTTAACTTTCATGAGAATTTTATCCAAATTTTAACCACAAAACCCCACTCTTGCGAGCAACGAGATATTATATAGTCTATATTTCCTTTGGAGAAAAATGTTATCTATTAAGTAGTTAGAACACCAACAAAAATCTAAAACCAAGTTGTGTATTAATCCTTATCATGCGCGTACCCTCATTTTTTTGTTCTTTTCCTGGTAAACTACTAGAGTATTCCTGTTTGTTGCATGTAGACATGTATAAATTTAACATAAGTAATTGAGGACAAGTTTTAAAAGAAATATGGAAAAGGATTACACACAATACTATTTTAATGAAATCCCGTGCAATGCACGGGAATACAAACTAGTTAAATATAAAAGGGTTATTTTTCAAATAAAGTTCATTTTAAAATAACAAAATCTATATTTACTTCGTAAATAAACTCCAATAAGTTGACGGTGTCAAGACGATATTCCATATTGCCATATCATCATCGGGGGTTGGACGGGAGTCTTATAAATTCCAATATCGACATATATGAGTATCTACACATTGGTACCAATCTCATCTTTAGGAATAAAATCAACTTGTATGTGTAAGTTCGGAACCACCGCTTCTTCAAATTCTTCGTTAAAAATAGCAAGTAGGTTACTATCAAATAAAGAAGCATCTTCAATATGAGTTTCATCCTGAAAAGAAAATAATTCATTATCAATCACATCTTCTATTTGATCATCATTACTTAATGGCTCGACTATATAGATGTTAATCTCGCCTTCTTCCTCTTCTGTTTCATTATTCAGATTAAAACATTTTTCTGTACTATTTGATAGAATGAAGTTGGGCGTCATATTCTCTCGTATCTTCAACATGCTCTTCTTCTTTTTCGTGAATGTCATAAAAAAAAACACAATATTTGTCTCTTCTTCCTTCTTTGCTTCATAAGAGTTAATAAGTTGTTTTTCAAACTTTTCAAACTTGTATGAAATATGATTAAATCCCTGTTTCTATATCCCTCCATAATATTTGTGCTCACGTTTTCCAACTTTTTCACTATACGATTGAGTTTCTTCAAATCCAAACCCATGTCAAAATAAGTGAGAGACATAAACCCAAGGAAAGTCTTGGTTTAATGAAATCAAGAGTTGAGGCTCTTATACCATATTAAAGTAAAATTTTCTCACACAATTTAACTTTTCAGTGATAGTAGTATAGCGGAATAAAAATAATATAAAAATATATGAATTAGTTGTGATACGTCGCAAATTCTCTCAACTAAGACTTGCATTAAACTAGCAATCTCGCAAGACTACTCGAATAGCTCGGGTTGACGTGCACAAGCTTTCCTCCCTCGCAAGGAACTTGAATCTGCCACAAATATTACCCAACCTCGCAATGATGAATAAGGATTAACTCACTCTCGCAAGAACAAATTTAAAAACTTAAAACTCGCAATCAGTAAGAATTAAACCAGAACTTCTAGTGTTAATCTCACAAATTGTCTATCAAAACTGAATACAAAGCATAGTCTTTATACTACTATTATCCTTCTTAAAACACGATAGGAAAGACTATAAAGACTCGTAAAACAATATGTAAAGTAAGACACTTTCCATAAAACTATTTCGACTAGTATTAGGAAATTAAGCTCTCCTAAAGAATTTAGGAAATTATTACACTAACTCAAAGTAGGAAAACAAGATAATCCTATTTGTACTCAAAGTACTTATTACCCAAATTAAATTAAGCTAGGATATGACTTCTGTTGGAAATAAGTCTCAACGTCTCTTCTCTTGGCGTCAAGTAAATATCTGAACAAAAATGAAGTGAATTGAACAGTCTTGGAGTGTTTAATTTCGATTTTGATTGATTCCTTGCCAAGTTATCATGTTTAATTTGCTTGAATCAATCATAAACCCATCGATCATCGTGAAAATTTCTTGACTTATCAATATCTCATTATCTTCTAATGCTCCCGCATCATAATGGACCTTAAAGGTTTGACCATTGGTCAGCTTCCACGGACCCGATATGTGGGCTTTTTGACACTTAATGGATTTGGTTGTAATACTCCTTTCTTTCGTTAGCTTTGAATTGATCGAGTTTGTAACAACCCGTAATTTTGAAAGACCGAAATTATATTTGAAAAATAAGAAATTTAATTTATTTTAATTTATTACGATTTATTTGAATTTATGATAATTTAATATAATTATTTTGAATTTATTCGGAATTAAAGAATAGGTTTTACGGTTTAAACCCGAACGTCATTTAACTATTCCCGAGTAAACTTAAGTCCCGAAACAAACCCGAAACCGACTCCTACGTGGACCCCACGGCCAAAGCAACCTCTTTCCCTCATTTGAGATCTTTTGATTACTTATTATTAAACTAATACAAATATCTAAGATATTTGTAACTTTATCGATCTGTTAACTTAAATTACGAAACAAATCGCTTAAAAACAGACCGATTTCTCCTCTCCCACACGGCTCTTCCTCTCTTCTCTTAGGATTAGATATTTTGATTAAACTAACATAATATCTAATAATATCTAGATATTTTGATTAAACTAACCTTATATCTAATAATATCTAAATATTTACCATAATATATTTATAAAACCCGAGTCAATCCCGTAACAACAAGTTCAAAACCCGACTCCCGTTAACCTCTATATTACACGGCTCTCCCCTCCACTCTACTCACTAATTATCTTTTCATTTTACATTAAATCAACTTAATATCTAATTAATACCTTCTTTAATATAATCATAATCGTTCTTCGTGTTCTTGATCGTTCTTGATCGTTCTTGAGCAAAATCGTCACAAAACCTTCGTTACTTGGCCAACTCCGTCCTAACTTATATTTCTAGAGTCTCCTCTCCGCTCTTCATCTCCATGTACGTTTTATTTTCAATTTCGACAAAATCGTTTTCAACACTTTAATTGTTGAAATCAAGTTTTAATTCTAATAATGTTATTTTTGTCGTTTTTTATAGGAGAAGATTATGAAGACGAGTTTGGTGACTCGTATATTTTAGAAGAAGATTAGTAGACGGGTTTTTAGTTCTTATTTTGGTGCTACTTGTTTTTGTGCTAGCTAAGGTAACGATTACCGAGTTACTCGACGAATTAATGTCACATGTTTTTGTTTATGTTTTTATTTACGGTTTTAAGTAGTAACATGATAAGTTGTTATTGTTATTATGTTGTATGAATTTTTAACATATTTAGTGTTTTTGACATGTTGGATGATTTGTTCATAATCATGATTTTTGTATGAATGAAGGTTGAATTGGTTGTTAAAATGGATGGTTGTTAATTAAAACATGTTAGAAATAATTTGGGGTTGTTCTATGGTGGTGGCCGTGTGTGGTGGCCAAGAACCAGACCCGGTTCAGGCCGGTCCAGGCCGGTTCAGGCCCGGTCTGGGTTGGTCCGTGATTTGGCCTTTGGGCTTGTGTCGATACTTGATTGTTTTGTTGTTGTTTTGACGGGTTTTAAATATGTTAAGCAAGCGGGAAATATTAAGAAACGATTTTAGAAATTGTCGACCAAAAACCGGCCCAAACCAGGCCCGTGGGCCCAGTCTAGGCCCGGTTCAATCTCGGTCCAGCCCATGATCCGTGAGCCCCTTTGGGCTTGTGACGGTTTTTGAGTTTAGTGTTATTATTATATCATGTTTTGTAATATTTAGCAAGTGGGAAATTTTAATAAGTAAATTATTTAATTAAATGGTTTTTCATAACATTATTATTTCTCACATGTTAGAAATTATAGCATGAGATTGTAGTTTAATTTGATATCCTTTAAGTCAAGCGGGTTTCGTAAGGATTAATAATTCATATGTTAGAAATTAGAATAAAATAGCATGAAATGAATATGATGTTCTTATGTTCAAGCCTAAATGGCTAAGACTCTGTTTCTAGCCGGTTTGACAAAACGGGTTTGGTCAAACTATGATCTAGTCAGCCCCGTTTTGACTGATGACCCGTCGCGGGACTCGGGTCGGGGATTTGTCTTCAGGTAAAGGTTTTATTTAATGAATGAATGAATGAGCCTTAGTAAATATGAGGCGATATGATATTTGAATATTATTTATATGCAATTAGTCACATGATAGGATGTTTTTCCCGTGACTGTTTGATTGTATGATATATGTCGTGTTGACTAAGTACCCATAGAGAATTATGAGTATATGGCGTCTTGACCATTCTAATTCTAAATGAGTATCTTGGACCATGACATTGATAGGCCCGTACTATCTTTAACGAGCATATGGAGTTTGCGGCTTGATAGCTTTTGTGTTCCCGGCTTGATGGATCTTCAAGTCGGGGCATGGCTGCCATGGTTTCCACTTTGGGAAATGGAGCCAGCTTTAGTACTAGCCAACCCTTTGATGGATCTTCTTAGGGGTACTCATGTGATTGTATCATGGGTCTTGGATGCGCTGGATCTTCGCATTTCTCTAGGTCTGCGCAGTCTAGGTTTAGGGTTGAGTCGTATCTTGGACATGTTATTAGGGTAACCTCTGAGCTAAGATATGTGCTTTGGATCTGGGCCATGTTATTGGTGTAACCGCTGAGCCTAGATGTGTGCTTGGTATTTGGGTCATGTTACTGGAGTGACCGCTGAGCCTAAATATTTAAGTATATCCTACCTCGTGGTATAGACTCGAGTTACAGAAGTCTTCTATTGACTGTCCTAAGAACTTATGCCTGTTTGTAGAAGTATTGGTCTTTCATGTTTGATGATTCTATGAGTTTTAGAAGGTGAGATGCAAGCCGGCTAAGATTGATAGAGTTTGGATTACCGATTTTTAACTGATTCACATGATTACGTGTTGATTAGGGTTTGAGTGTATCATGGCCACGTTACAGGGTAACCTCTGAGCTAGCATACCAGCTTCCCTACCTCTTGTTATATTTTATTATCGTATCACATGATCGCTCCTCACATGATAGGTTATATGTTTAGTTTAATTGTTTCATAACAATGAAAAGCATATCAGATATGTGAAGTTTTGTGATTTTCAATATACAATTGCTTTTATGTTATTCATGTTTTATTCAACTCGACATTTCGTGGCTTGGGAGAACTCGGAGTTACTGCCCCCTGACTCGTGCTTCCGTGTTTATATTTAATGCGGCCGAACAGGTGGTGATGCATATTTGGGGTACATTGACGAGCTAGCGAGCGAAGTATTTACCTTGGACCTATATTCGGTTCTTAGATTGTATATTATTATACACTCTTTTATTTCCGTAGTTATACGGGAGATATGTCTCCCGTCTTGTATAATTTTTATGTATAATATTAGTTTCCTTTTTGTATGAACCTTTTTATTTATGACACCCTTCGTTATGTATTAAATTATATTTTTTTTTCTTTCCGCAAATTTGAGGGTGTCACAGATGTCGTCAACGTATTGTACGTTTGGTTGGATGATTATATGATTGCCTATTCATGATCTTTGGATGACTTGGCATGGTTTGTTTGTCGAGTCTCAATCTTATCAAACTTATGCCGCTAACGGTGAGATGCAAGCCCTAGTGAGTGTATATGGTTGCCTAAGAGTGTCTTCCTTGCGTCTTTCTATAATATGATGGTTACGGTTTTGTACTTTTTGTATCGATATCTTTATTCTTTACATATATATTGAATTGCCTATTTATCCTTATCGTATTTCACATGTATATTTATATATGCATGCTTCTACTTTTGTATTTCCATTTATGTACGTTTAATATGATATGGCTGGGAGAACCCGGAGTTACTACCCACTGACTGTGGCGTTCATGCTTTTCATGGATGAACAGGTTGCTTGATTGGATGACTTTTTGCTTGTGGTATTTTGGGTTCGGGTGTGAGTTAGTGGGCGTTGGCCTGGATGAATCACTTCTAGACGTTGTTTAACTAGTTTGCTAATAAATTTGTTACTTGATAACATTTTGAGAGACTTCGTCTCTTTGTAGTATATTCTATTTTAGTTTGTAATTATTTGACATTCCTCGTATTTTCTTTTTGCATGTAAACAGTTTTAAAAACACCGTATGTTCCGCTATATAAATCACATGCTTGTTATGTTTTATTTCCGCATTCGCGAGGGTTGTCACAGTAACGGTTAGCCGATTATGTTTGACGTTACTGTCGTATGACGGCCATATCCAGCTGATCCCTTTCGGTCACACTTATAGGAAGTGGCCCCATAGAAACACTAGTTATTTGTATATGATACAGTTTAATTAGTCCCTTATAAATATTGACTAATGGTTAGTCAAGTGAGTTTTAGTTGAGATGAACGAGTTTGGAACTCAGGCCTAATGGATTGATTAAACAATTATATGATAATTGACTAATAAATTATTTATATTATTTAATATGATCAAATGAGACGGTATTTAGTAATTAATGGTTAATTTACTAAATTTCATGAGGTATTTATATAAATTGCGAGGTGGAGATAAAAGGCTAATTATAATTACAATAAGGTGTAATATTAGCCAAATGGGTTATAATATTTATATAATGGTCAAATAATCACTTAAAAGTTAAGTGAATATTATTTTTTTATATGTATGCTTTAATTGTTAAATGGTTATATAAATATGGGAATGACTTATTATTATTTGTAAGAAAATATTAAAAGTCAAATAAGACCCAAAATTAACAAATGAACTAAAATAGGTAGAAAATTTCACCAAAAGGTAGGCAATATTTCCACCCACCATTTGATGACATAATGGTGAATATGTCATCAAATTCTACTCATATATTGCCTATAAATACCACACTCTTAAGTCATTATAAAATGATGAATTTTGGGACAAAATTTGGTAAGGTGAACAAGTAAAGAAAAGTTGTTCATTTTTCTATCATCAAAACCTTATTACTCATTCACCATCTTTATTGATTCATCTTCACCAAAATTCACATGCAAATTTGTAACACCCGGAAATGTACCCTATTTTTCTAGTAGAAATATTTCACGAAATCTTTTCAGCAAATTTAAGTTTTAATTTAGAATTTAAAGTTTCGAGTCGAATTTAGAATTTCCGAGTTCGTATTTGGAATTTCCGCGAGATTCCATGAGAATCCCGTCTTAAGGCGTCTTTGACTTTTCTTGACTTTTGAGTCGTCTTTGACTTTTCTTGACTTTTGAGTCGTCTTTGACTTTTCCTGACTTTTGAGTCGTCTTTGACTTTTCGTGACTTTTGAGTCGTCTTTGACTTTTCTTGACTTTTGAGTCGTCTTTGACTTTTCTTGACTTTTGAGTCGTCTTTGACTTTTCTTGACTTTTGAGTCGTCTTTGACTTTTGTTGACTTTTTCCTTATATATATCTCATACTACCTCCCTTAACCTATTTCTCATTCAACACAAACACATTTCTTCATCCTTAATTAAACCAAACCCTTGCCTCCATACACTTTCCGATCTTTGAATCACCGTATCTCCTTCGTTTCTTATTGGAATTCACCACGTAAGTTCGTCTTATACTTCCCCTCTTAGCTTCCTCTATCCGTATTAGTAATAAAATTACCGTCTTTCTCGCTTTTTAAATTATCCGTCTTTCTCAAGGTGGATGATATTCCTCTTTTATTATCTAATTGTTTGTAGGTGGATACTAGGAAAGCTTAGTAACCGTTTAAAGACGCGTAAAGGTAACGGTGAAGGGTTACTCGGTATCATTTACGTGTTTTGCATGCTTTATATGTTAGAAATCGTATTTAGAATACGATTAGGAGCTTAGGAATCATGTTATGATTTATGATTGTTGTTATTGGATGATTTTTGATGATGAATATTGATTGTTGTTAGTTGATAGAAGTAAATTATGAAAATTGGAAATGATGGAAATGGGTTGTTGTTCTCGGGTGGACTCGTGCAAATTCACAGCACCGACCCTTTTTGGTAGAATGCTCATAGCTCCTTCGTTACTTGCTTGTTTTGGGCTTGTGACCACTCGTTGGAACCGTAAGAGGATAAGCTATCACCTCAATTAGAATTTCTGCATGACCATATCTAGAACTCTAGTTATGACAGTTTGAAGTGGACCCTTGTTTTAGTTAGTTCCAAACTTGTTGTTTTGGAGAGGTATCTATGTTTTTATTCATTATGCTTCATAAACTTGTTCTAATGCTTATGTATCATGTATTGACTCATGTTTATCATATTTAAACTTATATGATTCCCTATTCTCATGTTTTGTGACGGTTTTTGGTATGTTCCCACTTTGAGTCGGTTTTTTACAAATGATACGGTTTGAGCACTATTTTGTCTTGTGCTTTGTACTCTCATTCCCTTGTCTACCTCCACGTTCGTAAGGCTGGAATGTCGGAACGGGGAGGTATCCTAATGCTTAAATGCATGTGTTAGTGGGCATACGACGACGTTGTTGGGAGTTGAACGCATTGCGTTGATCGAC
>JAIUZE010005792.1:0-11575 GCA_022085475.1 Heliosperma pusillum
AATCTCAGCCCCCACCCCCTTAGTTATAGCAAAACCAAGTCATGCAAAAATATAAGTGGCCACCCGAGCCCCAGCATCCTGAGATACTGAGAATTTCTGGATCCGCTTGAGCAAAGTCAACAGCATCCGAGCCCAGCTCCCCAAGCGAAGAGAAAGAGAAGGGTAGGAAACCATATCCAGCAGCCGCGCATAAATCCCTATACTTAGCACATTTGCGCTGAGCAGCATCGGCAACAACCCGTCCCGACACAAAATCGGACATCCCAGTCTGAGTCAAAGGGGAAGACCCTGTCAAATCAACACACACATCACGCCCTCTGTCCCAGGAATAAAGAAGCAAATCCGCAGGACGAAGAGATCTATCGTGCCCGTCAACCAAACCGATATCAACCTCCTTACCCGCAGAAACACCAGACCTATAACAGATGTCAATTAAGGTGTCACGAACGAGGTTATGTCGATGCTTAACCCCCACAGTACCAGCACAAGAAACAGCGTGGTCCCCATACACATCATCAGGAAAAACCCGAGAACAAGCAGGACAAGGCCTAGATATCGCGAATAACGGAACACCGAGGCGATACCCCAGCACACAACGGTAAGTCCTCCTGTTCATAGTCTGACCCAACCCAGAGATAGGAACCGCACGCAACCAATCAGAAGAGTGGGCACCCTGCTGAGACTTCCACAATGCAAGCTGACGCGGTGTCAAAGAGAAAACAGATTCTGAAGAAGCAGCAACCGTCGCGAAATATATATCTGCCAATTTCTTCATAAGTTTAGGGGCAGCGATTTCACGCGGATCACGTAAAAAATCAGAACCTGTAGTTTCCGAAAACACCCGCAAGGCATCGTCAAAAGTAGGACCAGCACATACAATACCAGAAGGCCGCAGGAGCGCATCCTGCAAAACTGCAGACTGCAAACGGGAAGCTAGAAAAGCATAGTGTAAAACATCCCCCGCAGCATAAACACCGAGTCCGCCCAAATGAAAAGGGAAAGTGGCAAGGCGCCACTGCCAATCCCCAAAACCAGGCCCAGACGCGGTGACAATACGTTCCAAGCTAGAACGAAGCGCTGCAGCAAAGCGAAGATGGACAGACCCAAAGACCCCCGGGGAGCAAGTACGGAGGGAAAAATAGAGTTTAGAAATACCAGTACAGGCCCGAAGAAGAAGCAACTCACATGGCGGGTCCTCAATCCTCGCGACTAAGTCCATAAGCTCAACGGTCTTAGTCACTCTCCTCGCCACAAGCTCACTGCCAAAAATGGGACAAGTACTGACAGGTCCACCCAAAACAGAAACACCACGCAAGGGCCGGGCAATAGAAGAGGGGAAAACACCGGGTAGCCGACTCCGAGGATCCTCAATAGGCCAAAAGACCTCAGTCTTAGCCACATTAAGATGGAGACCGAAACGAGGCCCATCCACCATAATCAAATCCAAACCTCTCCCCACCTCTAAAGTGTCCCCAACAATGGTGCCATCATCCAAATACCATGCCTGCAAAGTAAGATCAAAGGAATCCCGGATGTTGCACACTAGGGGATGCAAAACCAAAGCGAAAAGCAAAGGCCCTAAAGGATCACCCGGCTGGACACCCTGACAAGACCACAAACAATGCTCCCCATAATAAAGACGGGCAGGGCTAGAGTAACAAAACTCCACCCAACGGGAAAGAACCGGACAACGACGACGGACTTCCTGTAGCATAGTCACACGATCAACAAGGTTGAAAGCATTTTGGAAATCAACTAGCAACATAGACAGTCCCACATCACCACCACGGGCCTCAATGAGCCGGTTCAAGGCATGCAAGATAGCCTCTCCTCCACCGGACAACCCAACCCCAAACTGAAGGCCAGCAAAATAAGCAGACAAAGAAGGACCAACCAGACAAGCACCAGCCTTAGAGACAAGACGTCTCCAGACAGTGCCAACAGCGATAGGGCGAACACCCCCGCCTGGTTTAACAAGCGGCGTGAGCGGAGCGCTAGCAATGTACTCACCAAGGGCTATAGGGCACCGACCCTCCAGAAAAATATTAACTACCCTAGTAATAGAAGCGATCAAATCATCTGAGACAGCCACAGCAGCGCCACTCAAACAGTCCAGAAGATGTTGGGCACGAAGTCCATCCCTCCCACAAGAAGTGCCACGCGGGAAACCACGAATCATATCCAAGACCACTGCCGAAGGGGCAACAAGAGAATGATGATCCACAGGCAAAGGAGGCAATGAAGGAGACGGGGCGACAGGATGCTTCTCACGCAAAGCACCAAGAGTGGCATCAGTGTATGGGGCGACGCCAGAGGAAGAAAGCACCCTAACAGCAGCAGTATAATGACCATCACAAATCTTCCGCCGACACTGGCGGAGGTTTTGCTCACTCAAAACCAGATCCTCATCCACACAAAACGAAGGAGGAACCTCTGTCAAACACTCCTGTAAAAGCTGCAACCCCCCTCCAGGCCCCCCCCAAGCATGAATAGCACTGGTAATACTCTCCTCCTGACGCTGTCGCCTAACAGCCGTCCTACACTCAAGATTACTCCGAGGAGCGAAGGTCTTAAGCAGACAAATAGGCAACACAAGCAAACGAACCCAGCAGGAGAGATCACCAGGAGAGTCAGCCACATCATCCAAGACCCCCTTCAGAACCCGAGCAAACCCAAGACGGCACTTAGGAGGAATAGATTTCACGGTGCGATGGCCCAAAGAAAATAAACGATCAAGCGAAGATACAGACCACTGAACAAGCGCAACCCCATCATCTGATGAAAGAACCGAGTGAGACGGAGCTGAAGGTCTAGGGATACCATGAATAAAAAAACTAACTATGCCATCGCCACAATCCGGAGGCGGAACTATGTCACCCCGACCATGCCGACACCTAGAGCGAAAGGTATGGGTTTTAAAACACTCCCCACACAACCAAAGCCCCATTCGCTTCAAGGTAATCTCGGCATTAGAGAAAACCGTCAGACTATCAGAAAGAGTTTGACGGGTCAGACCCAAAGCACCATCAATACAATGCCGATCCTGAAAATGCTTTATCCAGGCGGCCTTAGTAAGGCCGTTACCACGACCATTCGGACACCCATGAATACATGAGAAAGGACAATGGAACCGGACTAAAGCAGGCATGACAAAGAAACTGACAAGGCACAAGCCACAGACTAAAACAAAAACAAATAACAAAACTCACGTGCATGTATCCATGCGGCTGCACATACCCACCGAAGGCACATACACCACCGAAGGCACATACACCGCGCTACCACCTGACCCACACCACCGAAAGGCTCCACCGGATCAACACCACCGGAGAGGCGGCCCCACCGGAACAGCAGCCCCACCAACCACCAAAAAGAGAACAAAAAACGCACAAAACCAAAAATAAGTAACAAAAACAAACCCTAATTGTGGCGGCACAGAACTATCCACCCACCGACGGCGAATCTCCGACAGCAACCCCACACAAAGGTCCCACACGCATTATTTATTATTATTATTATTATTATTATTATTATTATTTATTCATTAATATTATTATTATATTATTCAATTCTTATTCTATCTTATTCTTATTATTATTACTTATTATTATTATTATTAATCTTATTATTATTATTATTCACTTCCATTATATTATTATTATTACATTATTCTTCGTCTTCTTACCCTATATCGTATTCGACATTATTAATTCATCTTCATTCTACTTCTTCTTCTTATTCTTCTTCTTCTCTTCTTCATTCTTCATTCTTCTTATTGTTCTTCGTTTCTTCTTCTGCTTCATCTTCTTCTTCTTTCTTTCTTTCTTTTTGTTTTTTTCCTTCTCGCTGCGCGCAACTTTCATTAAAATAAAATGAATAGTTTACATGAAGTTGGCGGGGAGCCGAGAGACAATCTGGGCCCCCACCCCCTTAGCTACAGCAAAGCTAATCCTAGTAAAAATATAAGCGGCAACCCGAGCCCCTGCATCCTGAGATACCGAGAACTTCTGGATCCGCTTAAGCAAGTCAACAACATCCGAGCCCAGCTCCCCAAGCGAAGAGAAAGAGAAGGGTAGGAAACCATAGCCAGCAGTCGCGCATAAATCCCTATACTTAGTACATTTGCGCTGAGCAGCATCAGCAACAACCCGTCCCGGCACAAAATCAGACATCCCCGTCTGAGTCAAGGGGGAAGACCCTGTCAAATCAACACACACATCACGCCCTCTGTCCCACGAATAAAGTAGCAAATCCGCAGGTCGAAGAGATCCGCCATGCCCGTCAACCAAACCGATATCAGCCTCCTTGCCCGAAGAAATACCAGACCTATAGCATATGTCGAATAAGGTGTCACGAACGAGGTTATGCCGATGCTTAACCCCCACAGTACCAGTACAAGAAACAGCGTGGTCCCCATACAAATCATCAGCAAAAACCCGAGAGCAAGCAGGACAAGGCCTAGATACCGTGAATAACGGGACACCAAGGCGATACCCCAGCACACTACGGTAAGTCCTCCGGTTCATAGTCTGACCCAACCCAGATATAGGAACCGCGCGCAACCAATCAGAGGCGTGGGCACCCTGCTGAGACTTCCATAACGCAAGCTGACGTGGTGTCAAAGAAAATACAGATTCCGCAGTAGCAGCAATCCTCGCAAAATATATATCTGCCAGTTTCTTCATAAGTTTAGGGGCAGCGATTTCACTAGGATCACGTAAAAAGGAAGAACCTGTAGTCTCAGAGAACACCCGCAAGGCATCGTCGAAAGTAGGACCAGAATCCACAATACCTGAATACCGAAGTAGCTTAGCCTGCAAATCAGCAGACTGCAAACGGGACGCTAGAAAAGCATAATGAAAAACATCCCCGGCAGCATAAACACCGAGCCCACCCAGATGAAAAGGGAAAGTGGCAAGGCGCCACTGCCAATCCCTAAAACCAGGCCCAGACGCGGTGACAATACGTTCCAAGCTAGAACGAAGTGCTGCATCAAAACGAAGATGGACAGACCCAAAGATCCCCGGGGAACATGTACGGAGGGTAAAGTAGAGCTTAGATATACCCGTACAAGCTCTAAGCAGAAGCAACTCACATTGCGGGTCCTCAATCCTAGCAACTAAATCCATCATCTCGATGGTCTTAGTCACTCTCTTCGCCACAAGCTCACTGCCAAAACTAGAGCAAGTACTGACAGGCCCACCCAAAACAGAAACACCACGCATAGGCCGAGCAATGGAAGGAGGGAAAACACCAGGGAGTCGACTCCGGGGGTCCTCAGTAGGCCAAAAAACCTTAGTCTTAGCGACATTAAGATGGAGACCAAACTGAGGACCATCTGCCATAATCCTCCAAAGTATCCCCAACAATGGTGCCATCATCTAAGTAGCAAGCTTGCAAACTCAAATCAAAAGAATCCCGAATCTTGCACACCAAGGGATGCAAAACCAAAGCGAAAAGCAAGGGTCCCAAAGGATCACCCTGCTGGACTCCCTGACAAGACCACAAAGAATGTTCCCCATAATATAGACGGGCAGGACTAGAGTAACAAAACTCCACCCAACGGGAAAGAATCGGGCAGCGACGGCGAACTTCCAAAAGCATGGTTACACGATCAACAAGGTTGAAAGCATTCTGGAAGTCAACCAACAACATAGAAAGCCCCACATCGCCACCACGAGCCTCAATGAACCGATTCAAGGCATGTAAGACAGCCTCTCCTCCACCGGACACCCCAACCCCAAATTGAAGACCAGCAAAATAAGAACACAAAGAAGGACCAACCAAACAAGCACCTACCTTAGAAACAAGACGTCTCCAGACGGTGCCAACAGCAATAGGACGAACACCACCACCAGGTTTAACAAGTGGCGTGAGTGGAGCGCTGGCAATGTACTCACCAAGAGCTGGTGGACATCTGCCCTCAAGAAAAAAGATTGACCACTCTAGTAATAGAAGCGATCAGATCATCAGAGATAGCCACAGCAGCGCCACTCAAGCAATCCATGAGGTGTTGGGCACGAAACCCATCCCTCCCACACGAAGTGCCACGTGGGAAACTACGAATCATATCCACAACCACAGTCGAAGAGGCAATAAGAGAATGATGGTCCACAGGCAAAGGAGGCAAGGAAGGTGATGGGGCGGCCGGGTGCTTCTCTCGCAAAGCCCCAAGAGTGACATCAGAATAGGGGGCTACGCCAGAGGAAGAAAGCACCCTAACAGCAGCAGTATAGTGGCCATCACAAATCTTCCGCCGACATTGGCGGAGGTTAAGCTCACTCAAATCTAGGTCCTCCTCCACATGAAACGAAGGAGGAACCTCAGCCAAACACTCCCGCAAAAGCTGCAAACCCCCTCCAGGTACCCCCCAAGCAAGAATAGCCCTGGTAATACTCTCCTCCTGACGCTGCCGCCTAATAGCAGTCCTACACTCAAGATTACTCCGAGGAGCGAAGGTCTTAAGCAGACAAAGAGGCAACACAAGCATACAAACCCAGGAGGAAAGGTCACCAGGAGAGTCAGCCACATCATCCAAAACCCCCTTCAAAACCCGAGCAAACCCAAGCCGACACTTAGGAGGAATAGATTTCACGGTGCGAAGGCCCATAGATAATAAACAATCAAGCGAAGATACAGACCACTGAACAAGCTCAACCCCATCATCGGAAGAAAGAACCGAGGGAGACGTAGCCGGAGGTCTAGGGATACCATGAACAATAAAGCTAACGATACCATCGCCACAATCCGGAGGCGCAACAATATCACCCCGACTATGCCGACATCTAGAGCGAAAGGGATGGGTTTTAAAGCACTCCCCACACAACCAAAGCCCCATCCGCTTTAAAGTAATCTCGGCATTAGAGAAAACCGTCAGACTATCAGTAAGAGTTTGACGCGTAAGACCCATAACACCGTCAGTACAATGGCGATCCTGAAAATGCTTTCGCCACGCGGCCTTAGTAAGGCCCCTACCACCGCCATTCGGACACCCATGAATACAAGAAAAAGGACACGGAAATCGCACTAAAACAGGCATGATAAAGAAATGGGAAAAAAAAAAACAAAATACCTAATATAATAAATGAAACCCTAAAATTTCCCATGCACAGCCATGGCACGGCAGAAACCCACGGCCCACACCAGCTACAGCCAGCAGACCACCGCGACCCATAACCCACGCCGATTCATAACCCGCCACCGCAACAAACCCCCAACGCAGCCAGCACGGCAAGACACCACCAACAACAACCGACGCCGACGCGATGAAACACACAAACAGCCTCACCACAGCCGGCACGCACAGTGGTTATGGCTAGCATCCACCAACAACCGACGACGAGAGGCAGGAGGTCGCAATGACGGCGACTCGAGCAGCAGCAGCAGGCGAACGAACGGCTGCACCACCAATCGCCAATCACACGCCTTATCCTCTAAACAAAACCGACCCACCAACAACCCACCTTAGCCGGCGACGTGTGGATGGCCTGGGTGAGGGCGGTGGCCGGAGGGGCAGCAGACGGCAGCAGCAACGGGCAGAAGAGGCAATACGCAAATCGCACTCCCTCACCGGCCCTTCACCAATGGCTGGCATATGATATGTGGAACTATTATTATTATTATTATTATTATTATTATTTTTTTTTTTTTTTTTTTTTTTTGTGTTTTTATGTATTATTATTATAATTATGCGCAGCTTTCATTAAAATAAAATGAATAGTTTACATGAAGTTGGCGGGGAGCCGAGAGACAATCTGGGCCCCCACCCCCTTAGCTACAGCAAAGCTAATCCTAGTAAAAATATAAGCGGCAACCCGAGCCCCTGCATCCTGAGATACCGAGAACTTCTGGATCCGCTTAAGCAAGTCAACAACATCCGAGCCCAGCTCCCCAAGCGAAGAGAAAGAGAAGGGTAGGAAACCATAGCCAGCAGTCGCGCATAAATCCCTATACTTAGTACATTTGCGCTGAGCAGCATCAGCAACAACCCGTCCCGGCACAAAATCAGACATCCCAGTCTGAGTCAAGGGGAAGACCCTGTCAAATCAACACACACATCACGCCCTCTGTCCCACGAATAAAGTAGCAAATCCGCAGGTCGAAGAGATCCGCCATGCCCGTCAACCAAACCGATATCAACCTCCTTGCCCGAAGAAATACCAGACCTATAGCATATGTCGAATAAGGTGTCACGAACGAGGTTATGCCGATGCTTAACCCCCACAGTACCAGTACAAGAAACAGCGTGGTCCCCATACAAATCATCAGCAAAAACCCGAGAGCAAGCAGGACAAGGCCTAGATACCGTGAATAACGGGACACCAAGGCGATACCCCAGCACACTACGGTAAGTCCTCCGGTTCATAGTCTGACCCAACCCAGATATAGGAACCGCGCGCAACCAATCAGAGGCGTGGGCACCCTGCTGAGACTTCCATAACGCAAGCTGACGTGGTGTCAAAGAGAATACAGATTCCGCAGTAGCAGCAATCCTCGCAAAATATATATCTGCCAGTTTCTTCATAAGTTTAGGGGCAGCGATTTCACTAGGATCACGTAAAAAGGAAGAACCTGTAGTCTCAGAGAACACCCGCAAGGCATCGTCGAAAGTAGGACCAGAATCCACAATACCTGAAACCGAAGTAGCTTAGCCTGCAAATCAGCAGACTGCAAACGGGACGCTAGAAAAGCATAATGAAAAACATCCCCGGCAGCATAAACACCGAGCCCACCCAGATGAAAAGGGAAAGTGGCAAGGCGCCACTGCCAATCCCCAAAACCAGGCCCAGACGCGGTGACAATACGTTCCAAGCTAGAACGAAGTGCTGCATCAAAACGAAGATGGACAGACCCAAAGATCCCCGGGGAACATGTACGGAGGGTAAAGTAGAGCTTAGATATACCCGTACAAGCTCTAAGCAGAAGCAACTCACATTGCGGGTCCTCAATCCTAGCAACTAAATCCATCAGCTCGATGGTCTTAGTCACTCTCTTCGCCACAAGCTCACTACCAAAACTAGAGCAAGTACTGACAGGCCCACCCAAAACAGAAACACCACGCAAAGGCCGAGCAATGGAAGGAGGGAAAACACCAGGGAATCGACTACGGGGATCCTCAGTAGGCCAAAAAACCTCAGTCTTCGCGACATTAAGATGGAGACCAAACTGAGGGCCATCTGCCATAATCAAATCTAAAACCTTCCCAACCTCCAAAGTATCCCCAACAATGGTGCCATCATCTAAGTACCAAGCCTGCATACTCAAATCAAAAGAGTCTCGTATCTTGCACATCAAGGGATGCAAAACCAAAGCGAAAATCAAGGGTCCCAAAGGATCACCCTGCTGGACTCCCTGACAAGACCACAAAGAATGTTCCCCATAATATAGACGGGCAGGACTAGAGTAACAAAACTCCACCCAACGGGAAAGAATCGGGCAGCGACGACGAACTTCCAAAAGCATGGTTACACGATCAACAAGGTTGAAAGCATTCTGGAAGTCAACCAGCAACATAGAAAGCCCCACATCACCACCACGAGCCTCAATGAACTGATTCAAGGCATGTAAGACAGCCTCTCCTCCACCGGACACCCCAACCCCAAACTGAAGACCAGCAAAATAAGAACACAAAGAAGGACCAACCAAACAAGCACCTACCTTAGAAACAAGACGTCTCCAGATGGTGCCAACAGCAATAGGACGAACACCACCACCAGGTTTAACAAGTGGCGTGAGTGGAGCGCTGGCAATGTACTCACCAAGAGCTGGTGGACATCTGCCCTCAAGAAAAAGATTGACCCCTCTAGTAATAGAAGCGATCAGATCATCAGAGATAGCCACAGCAGCGCCACTCAAGCAATCCATGAGGTGTTGGGCACGAAACCCATCCCTCCCACAAGAAGTGTCACGTGGGAAACTACGAATCATATCCACAACCACAGCCGAAGAGGCAATAAGAGAATGATGATCCACAGGCAAAGGAGGCAAGGAAGGTGATGGGGCGACCGGGTGCTTCTCTCGCAAAGCCCCAAGAGTGACATCAGAGTAGGGGGCTACGCCAGAGGAAGAAAGCACCCTAACAGCAGCAGTATAGTGGCCATCACAAATCTTCCGCCGACATTGGCAGAGGTTAAGCTCACTCAAATCTAGGTCCTCCTCCACCTGAAACGAAGGAGGAACCTCAGCCAAACACTCCTGCAAAAGCTGCAAACCCCCTCCAGGTACCCCCCAAGCAAGAATAGCCCTGGTAATACTCTCCTCCTGACGCTGTCGCCTAACAGCAGTCATACACTCAAGATTACTCCTAGGAACGAAGGTCTTAAGCAGACAAAGAGGCAACACAAGCAAACGAACCCAGCAGGAGAGGTCACCAGGGGAGTCAGCCACATCATCCAAGACCCCCTTCAAAACCCGAGCAAACCCAAGACGACACTTAGGAGGAATAGATTTCACGGTGCGAAGGCCCAAAGAAAATAAACAATCAAGCGAAGACACGGACCACTGAACAGGCTCAACCCCATCAACAGACGAAAGAACCGAGTGAGACGGAGCCGGAGGTCTAGGGATACCGTGAATAATAAAGCTAATGATGCCATCACCACAATCTGGGGGCGCAACAAAATCACCCCGACCATGCCGACATCTAGAGCGAAAGGTATGGGTTTTAAAACACTCCCCACACAACCAAAGCCCCATCCGCTTCAAAGTAATCTCGGCATTAGAGAAAACCGTCAGACTATCAGTAAGAGTTTGACGCGTCAGACCCATAGCACCATCAATACAATGTCGGTCCTGAAAATGCTTTTGCCAGGCGGCCTGAGTAAGGCCCTTACCACGACCATCCGGACACTCATGAATAGACGAGAAAGGACAATGGAACCGAACCAAAACAGGCATGATGCAATACGTACAACAACAAGCAAAACACTAATCACATACAAGCCACGTGCATGTAAAGCAAAACAGGAAAACAAAACAAAAGGGAACCCTAAACTAACCAGGGATGCCCAACGACAGTGGCAACTACACCCACTATCGGCATCACCACCACGATATGGCCAAAGGCCGACGACCCGCCACAACAGCCGCCCCACAACACCAATCAACAAAACAAGTAAGAAAAAAGAAAACCTTAAACGATCCAGGGATGCCCGACGGCACCGGCAACAACAGACACAACCGGCATCACCATCACGACAAGGCCAAAAGCCGACCACCCGCCACAGCAGCCGCACCACACCACCACAGCAGCAGCACAGCCAAAATGCGCAAATGGCGAAAACCCGCAAAAGCGCAGCGGCACCTAACCCAAAGGCGAACAAACCCCTTCCCTCTATATGCAAGAAGGTGGACGACGACCGGCAACAGAGGACGCAGTAAGCGGCACAACGCCGCACGACGACACCACAAAAAGCAAACAAAGGGAATTGAGAAAGAAAGCCCTAACCGCCGGCAACCCACACACCGTCTGAAGAAACGAAGAGCCAGGTGGGGACGGTGGCCGGCGAGGGAGCAAGGGTAGTGAAGGTAGCCGGGTAGGGACGGTGGCCAAGGAAACCCTAGTGCCCTAAATCGC